>JBBPRQ010000221.1:0-46824 GCA_038093095.1 Boletus insuetus
TCAACCCGCAGCATGCTTGGCAGAGATTTCGAGCGGGAATAGCCTTGCAAAGCAGTCGAAATGGACAGCGGATTTCACAGCTGTTTCGTAAGTGATCAAGCCCTCCTATTGGTTGATTGTTCGACGCTTAGACAGGCACTTCCTTTTGGTGTTTGGCCTTTGGGCTCGCGAAAGGCCATGCCAGATTATAGATGCTAGTCTAGACTAGTCAGGATCAAAACCTATCTGCTGGTCAGTGATCTGAACTTGACGTTGCAGCCCGCATCCACTGACCGGGCCCCGTTCAAAGTAAGCCTGATTGCGAATCGCAAGGATTCACGCAGAAGACAAACCACTGGCAGCACTGCCGCGCTTCTGATAACATCTCGAACAAGGTATCCAGGGTGACTCTGAACTCGCCAAGCTGCTACCCATGGCGTCGGACCGGAGGAGGAATTTCCTTGTGTTGGCTTGACGGGCTGCTGCGCAGAGACAGAGAGGTCGACCAGACCACCGGCAGGTCGTAAAATTCCTGTGACACTAGTTCTCACACTGTTGCCATTTGCAAGACGGTGCTATTGATGAGCATGACATGGTCGGCTACGCTGAAGGATCGAGTGATTACTACTAGGACCTTTCCATGTCGAGAGTGGAAGTGAACTCGTCTTGTTCCCTGTCTCAGGAGAGTATTCATATGGAGTACAATTGTTTACAGGGGTTTCAAGAACAGTGCTTGGGAGAAGAGAATTTACTAATAGTGGGTCTAATGTTCCGAGTGTCTGCACAAAAAGAAAAGACCATGCACTTGTCTTCGTGGTCATCGTCACCTACTTGTCCCATCAAGTGGAGTAAACTGACTCGATTGCGGACGCTTGATAGTGGAAGACTCGAAGGCGATCATCCGTTTCAACACCTCCGACATCATCGGTCGCGCAAGCGGGTTGCCAGCCATCAACTGACTGACAATACCAACTAGGAAAGATGTCTCCTCTGTGGGTCGTCGACAGCAACCAATCAATTCTTCAAGCGTCTTCCCGCATGACCAGAGGTCAGCGCGAATCGGATCGTACTCGGCGTGCTTCACGGTGACTTCGGGAGCAATGTAATCCTCCGTGCCTCTAAACGCATGGAGCCTCGTGTCGGGCTTGACGAACTGGGAGATGCTATAGTCAATGATAGAAAGACGACCGCTATCAGAATGAACGAGGACGTTGGCAGGTTTGATGTCCAGGTGGGCGACGCCTTGGCTGTGCATGAATGCTACACCTTCGACGAGTTGTCTCGCGGCCGACCACATGTGAACGTCAGGTTTGCTGATATTGGTAAGGTGGCTCCCCCCAAAGCAACTATAGATAACGAAACCCTTGGACGGAAGGGTCCACACCTGAACGCCGGGAATAGAATGGTTGTCCTCGCATGTGAACTTGGAAAGGTGTTGCAATATGTCCACTTCACTCTGTCGTCTGGTGAATTTGAGAATCCCTCGCTCTAAGGGGTCAGACTCGCATGAGATCACTGCCACATGAGGGAACTAGACAAGGTCAGTATATGGGATAACTGGATAGTACAAAAGAGCTTACTCCAGGGAGGAACGTATCCACCCGATAGTGCATCCTGTCCAGATGTTCCTGGATTTCGGGGTGATCAGTAAATCGGGACTGTCCCCCATTACACTGACCGGGTTGTTCAGCGTCTTCCGGGATCGACTGCAATAATTTGTCTTCCTTGGTTCCGCTCGTGGTCTCTCGCTGACGAGTAAGAGTAGCAATGGGACCAGCGATGTCGGCGATTATGGATAGCGCTCCTTTTTGACCACACGAGTTGTCGAGTTCGTTGGCAAACTCGCTCATCTGATCCTGCAGATTAAACATAGCTTTGAGAAACTCGAGAGCGTCAGCAACATCTAGTAGATTGTAGTCGTGCTGTGCAACATGAACCTATCATGAACGTCATTCCGTCTGACAACTTGATAACAAACATAAAGGACCGGACCTGTTCGGTAGACGTTTGCATGATTATGTAGCGCTCCGCAGTCATGTTGGCCTTGAGATAAACTGCAACAACAAAAAGGTCCCTTTTACTGCCGGGTTTCTTGAGAACGTTGACAGCACGGACGGCTGCAATGCCCTGCAATAGCATGCGATACCGATCAGTCTCTCGGGGGTCGGAAATGACTTCACATAACAAGAAGGGACACAGAAAGTCCTTGACGGTGACGCTGTAGTCACTGGAGGGAGTGGATCTGCACCAATTTACTGGATCATCATGGGTGGCGATGAATATGGGAAAGCCCCAAGGAAGACCCCTATAGTACGGAGGTCAGAGGCTAAAGTCCGATCGGAAAGGACGACTCACATGTTGAGAACAATACCGGAATCCATCCCGCAATCGCAGAAAGGAGGCTGAAAGAAGGAGAAGAGTGCACTCCCTTTATAGCGGGACGAGGGATTTTGAGAAGACTGTTCCAAGCGGTGGTGGAAACTAATGAGGTTAAAGACTCCCAACAACTCTGCGGAGCCCTTGACCCTATAGGAACCTTGCCGGAAATACCAATTGAATGCATCCGGGATCCGCATGCGAACCATATCCAAATCGCTGGCAAATTGGCTAGATGTGTCCTATGAAGGAGTCGGCATCGTACACCCAAAGAGCGTCATCAGTACTTACACCGGACTCAACATCAAACTCGCGGTGCCTAGACAAGGCGTCAACAAAATCTCTTATAGCCTTTTCGCTGGGTCGCTCCCCATGGTGCCAGAAAACACCACCGTTCATATTATATTCAACGTCGGTCTCGGACCAGGACTCGATATTCACAACATGAATCTGGAGGGATTGGAATAATGCATTGTAGTTATCACCTAAATCCTTGATGGCTTTCGCACGTGGTACTAGAATGCGCATATCAGCAACACAGATACATATATGCATAATCTCACTCACCTTGGGGAGTCTCGATGACTAGGCAGACGTGCTTGAAGGAGGACAGACAGTCGTCACTTGCCAGATCTTGGACAGAGCAAGTTGAATGTACAGGTGTCCAGCTGTGTCTGTTGTTCAAGCACGCATCATCGAACCCTTTCATTGTGCCAGGATTTAACAATGGGGGGGTGAGCTTGTAGAACCTGCAATCTCTATCACGAACGCCAGTAGGGATTCCCCGAGGGGTGGCCGGGTCTTTGAGGAGGTCGTAGAAAAGCATACCCAACGACATCCGCTTGTCGACCGGTGGCCCTGGGAAGACTTCGTCATTTAAACAGATGAAAAAACGCGCTTGCGCTGTGCAGGACGTCAATCAACATTTCACATACCAGAAGCTCAGATCCCAGAAACTTACCCATGGTGAATGTCAACTGCGATGACGGCAGGGATTTGGATTGGTCGTCGGCGCTTGAAATTCGGGAAATGCCGGTGGCTGAGGATGATAGGGGTGTTTCGAAATGTGGCCCCCGATATGGCAGGTGATCATGAAGCTATCAGCGGACGGGCAAGACACACAACTTGCCAGAAAACCCCAGCACGTATCGCCGAGTCGGGTAAATTCAAAATATAAACAAGACAATGACTGCATAAATACACATGTCTGGATCTGCACAAGATGTAACCCCGCACCCTTCCAGAGAGTGGACCACAAAAAAGGTAATTGTAGGTACCCTCACGAGTGGTACAATGTACATATTCCGAACCACGAGCCAGAGAAAAAACAGGAACATGGAATGTATGCTCTTTGTAAACCACGCCATCAGTCGTCCTCAGTTGGACGCGACGACATTCAGTATGGTGTCCGTATACTCCAACGGCGGCATACCACTACCACCCCCCTGTCACATTCGAGAGTGAAAAAAAGAGTCATCAGTATTGTTGCGTTTTGCAAGCGCAACTAAGACATTACAGAAAAAAGAATAGAAAATACACACCGCTGTGAGGGGATAGTGTGACACGCCGAGCTTAGCGGGTCCGCTATGCAAGGGCGGGATAGTGACCATAAATTTTTGATATACATAATCTGCGTCATCGTGGTACTCTGCAATGTACGGAGCGGAGTAGATGATTTGCCCCATGCCCTGGGAGACGCCCGGACACTCGGACGCGGACGCGCAGGGAGTGATGTCAACCGTGATGGCAGTTCCGTTGGTTTGTTCCTAGTACGCCGATACCATTAAGTCAGAACGACGGTTAGAGAGATCGAAAAGGATGTGATGGAGATACCGACAGGTCTCAAGTCTCCGAGCTGGACGGTGACGTTCGATCCTGCGACCACGTTGGAATGTGCTTGTGGGGAGACGATGAAGATGTTTGACTGGGACGCAACGACGGCGCTTGCGAAGGTCATAGCACAGAGGAACTGGACAAAAGGCTTGAACATGTTTCGCAAGCAAGAGTAGATAATGGAGCAGGTAAGGGAGTTGAAGGGGGGAGTTTGGGATCTTGGGCTCACTCCGCTCTCCGTCTGCGACTTTATACCTCGACAGAGCGGGACCTTTGCACCGAGATTCGTTTCATTCTCCTTGATCGAAATGTACCTGCTGGGCTACCAGTCACCGCTTGACTGCAAATAGACATATCTACGTATTGTCGGAGAGCAGCAGGGCGGGATATGTGTTAATCGACGGGATGACTTGCTGTACATGCGGGCCGCGAAACACGGAATGCATGTCGTTTAAGTTGCCAGGGAAATAGCGCTTCGGAACGTCACAACGATCCAGTTAGTAGAAATAATACCAGAGTGCGCGAAGCCCAGGTTACGATTTCTGGGTCAGGCAAAGATATTGTTATGCTTGATAGTAAAGAGTGCCTTTTTAAACTAGTAAAGCCAGAAGGGCGGAAGCTCTTACCAAATGACGCTGGTGGCATGACCCTGCGGCGTCTTCGAGACTAGCGTATTGCGGTTGCTAGATGCCATTGTGCCTCTCAACCAAGAAAATGACGCACGTACCGCCTAATGTAGAACTACACTCAGTAGTACTGATAGTCAGTGAAAAGTTATCTACGCGGTTATGTAATACGGATGTAACCGAGTCCGTTTGTACCGTAGCACACCGAAAATTTGTTGTGTCGGGTTGACAGAAGCGGGGATGGTTTGAGCTCCGTGTCGTCAACCCTGCATATCCGAATGTCCAGCAGACATAAGTGACCACTAGGTTGTACCTAATTTCACAGCCGCGTTCACTCAAACAGGGCGTGGAGAACAACCGAATGACCGACACCAAAGTGGATTGCTGCTATGACTACTACACGGTCCATTGAGATGACTTGGTACAGTACCTACTCCGCCTTACAAGGAAGCTACGTCACCTATTCTTCGGTAGCTTGACGTCAAACACTCGAGCCATTTTTATTTTTTCGCAGCGAAAGGGGATCTGCTCAGCCACCACTGGCAATGCTAGTCGAAGAAGATATCTACATTGCCGTCGAGGTGGTAGTGACGTCGACCTCGATCGAAACAACGTTAAGCCAAACTGACAAAGTGCCTATCGTTCACTGTCACTTGTCAACCTGAAACACTCTCGACATCGTAGAGCATATTAGTTTCGTATTGTGTGACGTTTCAAGTTTCAACGACGGTGATGCTGTGATTGAGCTTCCAAAGCACTGCGGCCTCCATGGTGCAGGCACGGGGATGACCACAAAGCGAGTCGGGGATTTCCCTGCCGTGTCAATCCGCACGAAGATACGTCCAATCACAAACTGGAGGGCCACAGTCGCATGCTATGTGTGGCAACTCGTAGGACCGAGACCATCACCCCGAGAAAATCTCCCCACTCGCGGGTTCCGTTGACCCCTGGAGAGCTGGTCAAGGGGTCTGTCTAGGTGGTGTAGGAGTTGGTCAGCGACCATGAAGTCTATGTGAGAAATACACAGACCGGGTTTGATGGATGTTTTGCAGGTGTATTTGCCTTAGGGGCATGGCTAGCAGGCACATGAGTTTGGTGGTAAAGGTGACGAGATTGGGTGGGGAGGCGAGTGAGGTAGGACATAGGAGGGTAGAAGACAGGTTTCTTCACGAGTTCGTTCACTTTCATTAATTACTAGATGGTGGTGTGCACATTGTAGGTAGGTGTAAGCCTACAAGCTTACCTAGGTACCTATAACTAGCATATATACCGCCCGGGATACTGAACCACGAGCGTTCAGTATTACTGCCTTTTGGCGTAACGGTCTAAGCGGCGGGTGGTCTGGACTACTTACAGTAGGCAGTGTAAATTGCTAGGCCTGGTCATATTGGCCGACCAAGCTTGAGGGTGTTTAGGCGAATTAGAGAGCAGTCTGGTATGCTGATATAGGGTGGGCAGTCGTGGGCCCCAGTGATATGTGGCTTGTGGTCGTGGTTGGTGAACGCTTGGTGGGCGGGTAGTTTTCGCTGCAGTCTGGACCGCCCGCCGCTTAGACCGCTACGCCAATTACATAAAGGTAGGATACTGAGCACTTATGGTTCAGTATCCCGTGCGGGATATATGCTAGTTATAAGTACCTAGGTGAGCTTGTAGGCTTACAATGCCGCATGAATTAAACCCATCGTCCAGACTGATTCATACGATATTGCAAGGGTTTGTCCGCGAACGCTTTCGTGTGATCCGGCCAGCAAAACAGACAAAACAAATGCGAGCACATTGCGACGTCAGGTAATCCAAGATCGTAACAACACAACCAAAGATACAAGCTGCGTACAAGTCCGGATAAGGTGCATAACCCTTCTTCCTTTCAACATACTATAATACGAGCGTCCGAACGAAATACCTAGAAAGTCCAACCTTCAAAGTCCCAGAGTATGGATCAGAAGCGTATCAAAGTGTCTGTTATCGAGTATTATCACGAGTGTACGATGTCCACAGTCCGAGACACTAGTCATAAGGAAAGGAGCCTGGAATGGATGTGCTTGTAGACCGAATCATCACCCGCCTTCAGCGAGGCGCGACAACATTTACTGTGGTGTTTGTTAACTGCAACTGGGCACTCAAGCCCGCCTGTCGCACGTTGCAAAAGGAACATTCATCAGCATTGGTGCACTTTCAAATGCAACCAAGACCCGGAAGAAAAAAACAGATACACACCCCGAGGAGGAAAAAGTGTGCCACGCCGAGCTGGACGGGTCCTCTATACCAAGATGGAATGGTGACCGTAACGTTTTGATAAGGACTCCAAGAGTCATCGTACAGCACTGGCTTGTATGGACCGTTGTAGAGGATGTCGCCCAGGACCTCGGCTACGTCCCGACACGTGGTCGGGGACGGGCAGGTAGAGGTGCCGATCACGACAGCGACCTCCTCAGAACCGCTGAGCGTCATCTAGTACGTTGATCGAGTCAATCGGGACGATCAGTGGGGGGCCGAGCAAGGATGCGATGGAGATGCAGAGACGCACCGGTCTGTCAAGCTGGATGATGATTTCTTTTCCAGCGGTGACGTCGGTATTCGCTGGTGGCAGGGCGATGTAGATGTTTTGCGCAAAGACGGCGCTTGCGAGGGCCACAGTACAGAGAAACGTCACGAAAAGCTTGAACATGATACGCAGGCAGGATCAGACGAGAGGGCGAGAAGGGGAGTAAAGGAAGCCACTTGGTTTACGCCCGCCCTACTCCAGTGGCACGTTTTATTCATTTATACCTCGATGGACCGGAATCTTGCGCTGACCTTTACATCATTCCCTTTTGTTTGGTGTGGCACCTGTGCACTAACACGTCATAGCATGGCTGTCAGTAGATAGACGCATATCAGCCGAAGAGGTGGAACATTGTCGAGATAAAGTTCCGACAGTCTTTACTCCGCATCCGTCGGAGATGTCATTTACAACGGCTCGGGTGTAGTATCACACCCGAGCGCGAGAAGCTAACGTTAACACGCATGGTTGGCAGCTTCGACAAAGGTAATGAGGACCATCAAAGATGGTCTGGATGTTTTTTGTGCAAACTAGAAAGCTGCAAGCTGTTATCCAAGCGACGCACACGTACACCCCCCGGTTGAGTCGCCGCCGTTGACGGCGGATCAAAAAAACACTGGTAATGATCTACTGGAGTTCTTTGAAACAGGCTGGACATGGCATGCTGGGGGCTATACTTCACCGCTCTTCACGCACGTGTCTAATGTTACGAGAGTCACGATGGGCATGGTCCGCCAGCACCGATGTAAATTGTAGTGTGGACCGGATGGACCGGAAACGTCGTGCCAGTTGTGTCAGGACTGTCATCCAAGATAGATATTTGTTGCTCTGCAGCAACTACAATCTTAGCGGTGACCCGTAGTCTGGAGACCAGACCGTCTATGAGGTTGCCGCGTTGAGTGGCAAACCGTCGATAACGGTCTATTAAATTTCGTCGCCGTTTAGGAGGGTCTGCGGGCACGTGATATCCAGCCAATCAGACAATGGGAGATTTGCGATTTGAGGAAATTGATTTGCAGCGCGATCGATCATTCACGACGCACAATGAAATGGACCACTCCCCCTTTATAAAAGCGATCCTCGAGGCCCCGTTATGTTCCCTCGAAGACCTTGTACATCTAACGCTCGACAAGAGGCTTCCTATCAACTATCTAGCCACACTCGCTGAAGAAGACAGGACTGATGCTCTGCGAGCGTGTCTCGTAGTTTCCTTTATCACTCGTTTTGTAATCGTTCTGCGTGCTTTCCAGCTCCAGGCCTCCCTCGCAACCCTAAATGGACTCAATAGCATAATTAGTGCCGGAACAGGTACCAGAAAAACCTTGTGTCTGTTTTCATCCCCATCTTACTTCGACCGAACTAGATTTCCATCACAATTTCACCGCTGAAACGTCTTCAAGTGACTCAGGTAAGAGTAGGAGGTAGTAAACATCAATAGAATACATTACCGTTCACACATGCAGGTCTCCGAGTCCAAGAACTATGGAATCAAAACGGTCGCAATCAATGAAGACATACCCAATGATCCCGGACTTTGGGAGGTAATCATATAAGATTCTCTCCCTTCAAAAGGAGTCTGACGACCAAGTGAAAAGTCCATTCGACGAGGGAATTACCAGCACTTGATCGTCTCGCCCGAGCAGCTCACCTTGTTCAATGGGCACCTTCCTCGTTTACATTTCGTTGTACACTTTCCGAGCTACCAATTGAAGCGCGTGTGGTTCCATCCAAGCAAGGAGCTGTGCCTTGCTGCGGGGATCTTGATACAGACAGTCCAGTAACTGAGCAAGTTTTCCATGTGGTTGGTCCTTCGAACACGCATAAATATGACCACGGTATGCTGCAAAGTCCTCTTGCATGGGATTGAGGACCCTAAGGAATGCAGTGAAGAGCGATAGTCGGCCATCTTGCAGGACATGAATTGCTTTTTGTATGCGCTCGTTCAGAAGTATTGGGCCCTTAGGTGAGTTTGAGACGTGACCGCAGCAGCAACATGGTGTGGCCACAGATGGTTGTCGAGTGGAACGGTGATTATCATTTCGTCTTGCGGCTTAGTGCTGAGTCATCAGACTTATCCTTCGGCCACGTGATTGATGCTAACCCATAAATAGACATAGTGTTCACGTGCCCGCAGACCCTCCTAAACGGCGACGAAATTTACCAGACCGTCTATCGACGGTTTTGCCACTCAACGCGGCAACCTCATAGACGGTCTGGTCCCCAGACTAGGTGACCCGTAACATTTTGTAGTTCCGTCGTAGGTACTCGAAGCTGTTTGTGGATATGAGATTACGGGACGCGATGTGATTATACACATTATACTCTATCGCCAGGCTCTATCAGATTTGCACCTAAATTGTCCGGAATTGGCAGCGTTTGATCCACTTCGCTCTTCAACCGACCACCGAACAAGACGCCACCGTTAGCAGCACGGAATGCGTCAATACGAGCCTCGACTTCGGGACGGAAATGACGCATGAGACCCTGAATCGGCCATGCAGCAGCGTCGCCAAGAGCACAGATTGTACGTCCCTCTACTTGTTTACTGGAAACAAAATTAGGTGATTCGTGTCGAACAAGTTAACGAAAAAGCCCTACGTGAGTTCAAGAAGCATGTCAATTTCACGACGGTGGGCGCGGCCTTCGGCCATTCGGTTCATCATGTTCATCATCCATGTGGTACCCTCACGACAGGGAGTGCATTGACCACAAGATTCGTGTTTGTAGAACTAGAAACCTTGTCAAACAGGAAATACAGTTAGTCCAGGGAGTGACCCACTGAAGAGAATCGGGCGATAGCAGCAACAATATCTGTGCTCTTGTCCATGACAATCACGGCACCCGTACCCAGACCCGACTGTGCATCTTTCAGCGAATCGTAGTCCATAAGAACCTCTGAACATTTGTCGATAGGTAATATGGGGACAGAGCTTCCACCGGGGATGATCCCAAGTAGATTATCCCAACCACCCCTGACACCGCCACAATGCCGCTCGATAAGTTCTTTGAGTGGAATACTCATCTCCTCCTCAACTACACATGGATTGTTGACGTGGCCGCTGATACAGAAAAGCTTTGTACCCTGATTACGTTCTCGACCGAAACCAGCGAACCAGGCTCCCCCACGTCGACAGATGGTGGGTGCGACAGCGACGGTCTCGACGTTTGCGACAGTCGTTGGGCAGCCGAAGAGACCGACGTCAGCGGGGAAAGGTGGCTTCAAACGAGGTTTCCCTTGTTTGCCCTCGAGAGATTCTATAAGGGCTGTTTCCTCTCCGCAAATGTACGCGCCAGCTCCGCGATGAACATAAACGTCAAACGAATAACCCGAACCACAGGCATTTTTACCAAGGAAGCCTGCGCGGTATGCCTCGGTAATGGCTTGTTGGAGATGGTTAGCCTCTTGAACGAACTCTCCACGGACATAAATGTATGCCGCACTCGCGTTCATACCGCGACCAGCGACAAGACACCCTTCGACGAGCTTGTGAGGATCACCACGAATGATCTCACGATCTTTGCACGTTCCTGGTTCACCCTCGTCGGCATTGACTACAAGGTAACGGGGACTGAGGCGACGTGAGCCTAGTAGATGACGGGTAGAGAAAGGGCACACCGCTTGTCCTTTTCCCAGCCAGGCTTGTTCATAAATGACCACTTGAGTCCGCTAGGGAAACCAGCACCTCCGCGCCCTCTGAGTCCAGAGTCTTTGATGGTTTGAATGATCCAAGAATCGCCTTTTAGAAGAATGTCCTTTGTCCGGTGCCAATCACCGCGGGTCTAGAAGAGTGGGTTATTTCTCAGAACCCGACCAAGAACACCATATGGACTAACCAAGGCGCCCTTGAGACCATGATCGTGTCTGCAATAAGCGTTGGTAAAGATACGGTCCTGGTCCTTGAGTCCGCCATAGCGACGGACAGGTGAGTCCGCAACCGTTGCAAGAGAGCGCCTAAGCGCAGGAGACTGCTTCTGCAAGAGAGCAGCTGATTTTGAGACCTTGAGCATTGCTGAGCCCGTCGTTGCTCGTCTTGTCGGCTCGGGAAGGCTTTGTGTTGAGGTCCGGAAACTCCCGAGTCACGTGAGGACACGATCGGCTGTAAAGAGTTTCCTTTTATGTCCTGACATATCTAAACTAGGAAGTCGGTGTGGCGCGGTCTCCTTGTTCACGTCGGCCTAAGACACAGTGGACCGTCTTTCTCTCTTCCGCGCTTGAGCCTTCTTTCAGCGCTCGAACTCACTGTCTTTGTTACCGGGACTGCGTTCGATGGACCCTTCTGCAACAAATGGCACGAACCGGTGCGCTTTCGATATGCAAAAACAAAAGGCAGAGGCTCTCGCTGTCTTGAACGGAGTCACGACGAATGGCCATTTGGAACAGGAAACCACACTGGAGCAACTCGAAATGGAGCTCCCCGTCGTCCTCGATGGTCAGGTGCCGCTCGGAGAACTGCTCTCCAGAGTCATGCAAGCGATCTATGCAGAACTATCCGAACTCGCGGAGACGTAAGCATACATGGAGCTTCGTCGTTGGGCTGTGCTTTGATGCTTGGTTATTCAGGCTTCCGAACATGTCAGATGCCGCAAGAAAGCGAACAATCGCTGACTGGGTGGTCAAGACAAAGAAGCAAGTCGTAAAGCTGTATGCCGTCACGAAATGGGCGCGTGATGCAGAGACTGTCCAAAAGTGCATGGTAAGTGGGTTCAGGACGTTACTAGTCACCAGATGGCTCACACAAAGGCAGAATATAACCGCGTTCCTCATGAATCAGCACCAACAATTTGAGGGCGTCATCGGTGGACTCACTTATTCGAGGGAAAGTCTGGATCCCGCAAGGTGAGACTAAACTTGTTATCGTGCCTGGTCATCTCTTGACAGTTTACCAGACTTCGCAATCATGATCTGCTTACCTCTCTGGATGTGCTTACCTCGGGGACATATAAACGTCTTCCATCCGGGATCAAGGTCGCATTATGTCTCCCTGTACTTAGCAATGGACTCATGGTACTGAGTACAGAAATCTATTATTCCTGTTCCACCCTTGACAGACACCGAAGTAATCAAAACGCTGAGCGACATGGAGGAGATTATGCGGTACCGTGTTCGCATGACGGAAATAATACCTGTGGAGATGTCTCAACATCGAATCGGTACTGTCACACAATCCTTGTCTTCGTGTCGAGGGCTCCGTTTGAAACTCCTTTGTGATCCAGCGGATGGTAGGGTGCACTTCACCGTCCCGGGCCTGTTTGAAACTTCTGTTTGCATGCGCGGAGCAGAGAAAGATGATGGTTGGTTCTTCGTTAATGTGAAGTTTCTTATCTCTGTAGGGGGAGACATGAGTGGGGCGGACGGTACGTCTCGTATAGCGTGGTTCTATCGAAACTGAGCTTGAGTGACCTGCAGAGTTCCCTCAGGAGCCAACTGGCGTGCTCAAGCGACACATCACAGACGAGGCGGATTCTCGCATGGCGCACTACCTACCTCTACCTGAACCGCTGGACCTTCCACCTGGTACTGAGGTCCCTGAAAGACCGAAACTACCTGAAGGCACGGTTGATGCACCCCTTGTCCGGTTGTATAACTTCTTACGTGGGTACAAGCGAATGAACCTGCTATCCCTGGCTTACGGTGGTTCCGTAGAGATGATGTCTCTCTCGTATCAGCTGCAGATATTGTGGTACCAGGTCAGTACCTGAGTATATGTGCTACATGGTCAACTTTTCGTCGAGCAAACTTTGATTAAAGGCCATTCGGATGTGTTCTCTTGGATGGGGCCAGTATTTAAAACTTGAGCTGTTAAATGGTAATAAGACGCTTTCAGTGTCATATTGGGTGTAAGTGCTTTGATCGTTGTCCTTACGGTCCGCTCAGGCTACCCCTAAGACGGCCTACGGCTGTCCCAGGACGTACACAGCCCCCCAGTCGCATCAAACTGCCGCCGCATGGAGGAACACTTACCATATCGATTGTCGAGAATCGTGCGAGTCCCAAGGTTGGCGGTGGACCCGCGAGGTCACCAACAGCCCGCATGCTGTCCGAACTTCAGCTCAAAGCGAAGCTTGGATTAGCACGACCGTCCGACGAAGTCGAAGGACTTAAATTCGAGGTCAAGTGGGAACCCATGAAAGGTATGCTAGGCGTCGTCATCGATCAAGATGAGAGTATGGCAATGATCGGAGAACTTTTGGTGGTGAGTTTATGCGGGCTTAGACTGATGAAACCTAACTATGTCCGCCAGGAATCGAATAACCTCGATTTCGAGGCGATGCTGCACAAGGTAATCAATGCGCACGCTAGGGCCATCCTCAAGATATTCCAGTGGCAACTCCAACGCGGCCCAACGCGCAATGTGTTTTCTCCCGACGGGAAAGTTGTCTTGGACTCTCACGGTCGGTATCGTCGGTTCATGTGCGAAGTGATATCTGAATTTGTGTGTAGGCGGGTATCACGTCCTTCGTGTCCACCTCTGTGCGGACGAAGTCGTTCTTGTTTCGATCGACGTCCGAACCGGTCGCATGAACCTTCGGGATACGGGTGATCTCGCCGCTGCTTCTCGCGGTCCTCGGTTTGCAGCCATCTCGGACCGTTTAAATGACAATCCAAGCTTGTTGCTAGAGGCCCTGGTAAGACTACGACTAAACGTAGGTCATTCAAAAACTATAATTGCGTGTGAAATTTTGATGAGATACCTTACAAACTCATAGACGATCATGGACCTCGTCGAGCAGAAGGCGAGCTACCTCGGCCTGCAAGTCTTCCGACATCGCAATTTCTCAAAGGAAGGTATGTAAATCCTCCTTCGTTCTTCCCCTGTCCACGAACATGCGTCCACGTTCCTCAGAGTTACAAAAGTTGGGTCCATTAGCAAGAGGCACGATGTACATCAAACTCTCCAACTTTCCATCCCACTATCTCGTGCTGGTAATCACCGAGGAAGACTTTCGCTATGCACTCATCTCGGTTAAGGTTTTGCCAGATAGTATGTATGGTAACATGATCATGGAAGATATTGGATGGCTGGACGTTCGACGTATAAGGGACGAGAAAGGACCACCCGAGGTTGCTATTGGGCCACTTGTGGAAGATCCCCAGGTGGGGCAAAAGCGGAAACGCGACGTCGCTTCATCCATGCAGAACACTCTTCGAAGGGAAGATAAGTGAGTTCCACTGCACGAAACGTCCTTATAGTTTGAGGGTCTCATCCACCCCTAGCTTCCATTTGGAGACGCAGACCCTCAGAGAACTTTATGCTTATTGTTGGTGAGTAGTATCTGCTCCAGGTATCCCCTCCCTGAAGCGTGTTCAACGTATCCTTAGCGCGCGCGTTGCCTATACGAAGGTCGAAGCCCAATTCAAGCTTCGTGGCATTCCATACACTCACGTCAATCCAACGAGCGCCCTTCCTCAGTCCTCTGCCTTATCCTATATGCAATCCTCTCTCGTCCGCTCCATACCTGCTCTTTGCGTTCAATCATCCGACATCCTTTCCGGCGCTCCGGCAGCCGAGGCAGCAATGCCAAACATCCGTGTCATACCACTGAATTGGTGGTCAGACAAGGGGGCTCAGGTCGTAACGTGTGTTAAGCTCAAATACGTACAACAGCCCGTTGGGAAGCGGGCTGCCGCTGGACGGAGTAGCAGCGATATCATTCGGCCGTCGAAGAGGATCATCTATGATGCTACGGAAGCGGTCGTGTCGTTCTTGTCTGAACAGGTGGATACATGCGTGGACGAATTCCTCGAGGAATGGGCGAGAGTATCCAAGATGGTAGTGATTGCTCGAGAGGGTGAGGCGATTGGTCATGTCTTGGAGAAATCTACTGACCAAACTTTTGATGCAGTTGCACAGATGGCTAAAATAAAGAAATGGCGAGACGTCCGACTCCTTTCGTTCGATCTACAAACCGTCGAATTTGCCTACTCCTCGGCAAGTTACCTCCATCCTTTTTCTTCTCGCTCCCACCCCTAACGTTTAACGTGCATCAGGACTATACGGTATTTATTAGCTGTACGGACCAACTTTCCCCCACCGGTGGTTCATTTGAACTCCGTTTCTCGCGTTGCTCTCCACTACCTGGGCCATCGAATGCAAACACCCTCGCACCACCTCCGCTAATCACATCCATGCATCTACGATCGAATCCGCACGAAGAAGCTGAACCATACCTCCGCCAGACCCTTCGACACGGTCCTCTTGCACCGTCGCTTCATCGTCTCGTAGGTCTTCTTCGGGACACACTACCTATTGCTGTCGAACTTGATCGTCTCTCTACGGGAATGAAAGAGGAGCGGGTGTCAATCGGCTACGGCAGGGGGAAGCAAAAGTCTGCTGAAGAACCGTGGTTTGATACGGTCGTTAAAGGTATGGGATGGTGGCGGGTATTGTACGGCGATCTTCGGTATGCGTCTCTTTCTCCTTTTCCTGAACCAATTCCTTACTCCAAAACGTGACATACTTTCTATACTCGCGCCATCCATGACGCTAGACACGCGCTCGACTTGAGATTGATGACCGGCAAACGAATTGCCATCCTGGATGCTTCGTATTCACTTTTCCAAGGTTCAGGGCCAGACTCGAGCACTGGTCCTAACACTTCGCACGCAAACGAGGATCCGGATAGGATTGGTCTAGAGCCCATCCCGGACTTTCGTGCGCTCGTCCTCGAGGCCATCCGGGCCACGCGCCCACGGATGCCCGAAAGCGGGATCGGCGGGCGACGCATCGCCCCAATCGATGTGGGCGTCGTATGTGAGGGAGGCACGATAGGGCCTGTGATCCGAGCATTGCATGAACGGGTGTTGAAGAGACTCAGAGGGGCTGGTGGGTAAACGATGTGAATCTGGAGGGCTTGGCTGGGTAAGGACATGGGGTCTTTGCATTACTTTTGCCTTCATCAACTTTTTTATCTTTTATGATTTTGTTGCTTTATGCATACCAGGGAACGACGCCAGTTAAAGAGCTGTCGGATGGGTCTGACTAGGAGCTGACCGATCAGCGCAAGCTTTGCAAGTGGGACGTTTAACGGTCGTGACTGGCCGACCCCCCCTCAAGAGATGACAATGATATTTTGACGGATTCATTGGATTGGCGGAGTATGAGCGTAGACGGTCCTCAAGCAAGGTTATCACTGACGGGGATGACCGATGACCTTCGAAGTGAACTCGTCGTTTATGCATGCTTTGGATGCGAGCCATTACGACAATGTACTGACAGACAACTTGAGGACTAATGCTTGTACACCAAGATACAGTACATTGACCACCACAACGTTTCGTTTCTCTCCAATTTTCCATTTTCTGTCTTATGTGAGTTCATCATGGAGCACGCACGTTTCCATGTTGACATCGTCAACAGTCGCAATGGTGCTTCTTATGGCCGGGTACCATGACCTTCATCGACGCGAAAGCTTGGGTAGAGCGCAACTGGCCTGACATGGATATTTACGACGGCGACGAACTCCCCTTTATCATCGCTCGTTACCACAAGGATCGTGGTGGCAAGATGAGGAGTATCCATTGGCCATCAACAAACTGCCCATGGCCCTGTAGCGGGTTATGAGTAGTTTGAATACGTACGCTTCGGTTGTGGGTTTCCGACGGTAGCGGATCTGTTGGTTCACAGATAGTCTCCACTTCCTGTTGCATGCTCAGGCTCTGCAACGAGCTGTGAATAAGTCTCGGGGAATTTTCAACTGTACCCTAGTTTTTGCGTGGTCGTTTCCGACATGTTACAGTGCCAGCGTCATCATCACGGGTGGCATAATGCCGCACCGACCAAGTATCCAAGTAGATCATACCAATAGGACCGGGACTGGTGCATAAAAGCCTCGCGTTGGGGGTGTAGTACAGGTGTCCCATGCACGAGCATTGAAAAATGGTTGTCCTGTCGTTGCGTCGCAAACTGGACCATAGGTCTTGATGACTTCGGCAACACGAGGAAGCAGAACCTCAGGTGGAGGCATGAACCGTCGAACCCGAGCAAGCAGCCACTTCGGTTTTGACAAGAGCTGGGTGTTGTAATTGGTGCCGAACTTCTGAAGGACCTTCTGAATCTCGACTATGCAACCACCCCCGCGTGCCACGTGACGGTTGCATCCATACAGTACTGCAAGTTCGATGTGTTTTTTTTTCCATCGACTTGAAATCACATTCCAGACAGGACCACAGTATGATACAGACGCGTATAGGTGGAAATGCCATCGTGCTTGTTGGATACACTTTCTGATGACGTGTAATGCATAGACCCGCTGTTCAAAAGACAAAGTATATAGCAAGGGTAGAATCTGTATTGCTTCCCGCTGAAACCCCTCCTCAAAACCCGAAAAATAAGTTATATGGGCCGAATATTATTGAGGGCGCTCAACCGGACGCTCCCGTGAGAGTCACGATGGTGTCCGCGAGCTCTAACTCTGCAAAGTTGGTCATCTTTTGGCGGGCGTCAGTATCTGTGTTGTACAACGGAGGGAGAGAAAAACTCAACATACCCCTTCAAGATAAAAGCGTGCAACGTTGAGTTGCATGGTCCCTTGGAAAAAGTTCGGGGCCGTGACCGTAAAGTTCTGGTAGGACTTGCCCTCGCCGTTGGTCGACTCGGGGTCAAAGGTTCCGCTGTAAAGGATAGTATGACCGATACCGTAGCCAGAGCAGCCGCCAAAGCATTGCAAGCCGGCGATCACGAGGCTGATTTCTTCGACACTGGTGGACGGCGTCTATGCCAATGATCAGTCAAGACCCCGACGGATCTGAAATGTGGGACGTACAGCTCTTTCAACCTGAACGACAAAGCTGGAACCAGCGGTGATATTGGTTCCTTGGGCAGGTAGGGCGATAGAGATGTCTTGCGCAAGTGCAGCACTCGCGAGGGCCGCGACACAAAAGAGCAGTTTCCCGAACATGATATGCAACTGGTTTCAGTGGAGAGGGAGGTATTGGATGTATTGGATGCAGGTTGTCCCCGAACGGGCCCATTTTATACGCCCGTTGAGCAGGCAATCTGTCATGACTTGTCACCAGTGATGCAACCCAACAGAGTACCATGCGTGTCGAGATGTCGTCTAGGTTGGACTTCGTCCTTTGACGCGGCCAAAAGTGGAAGAGCTTTGTACCTTGACTACGCTCCCGTCCAACGCTTGGTGCTACGGTCTCAATATAACTGCGACAGTTGTTGAGCAGCTACAGGCACCGACTCATCTGTAGGAAATGTCGGCACAAACGAAGTTTCGCCTGTTTCTCCTCGATGACCCTAGGTGCGGACTCTTTTCAGTGAATGTCAACGTGGAACGAGCTCACCGAAAGACATTTTTGCCGAGCAAGCCAGCATGATATGCCTCGGTGATGGAATGTTGGTGATACAGGCCTTTGAACACGGATCGATATCAATTACCACCGAAAAGACAGCGAGCTTGTGAGAATCACATCTACGTTCCAGAGATTCACATTCGTCTGTGTAAACCACAAGGAGCAGAAAGTGACACCATACGGCTCGATGGTGCTTACATAAAAAAACGGAACTTCTACCACCCAATGAACATAGAAACGGGCTGTCACCGGTTCACCTCCGATTGTCACTGCCAGCGATGGCGATGTCAAAAGACTCGGGTGCTACGGAAGAAGCTGTGTCATATCCTTGTCAACTTGTCAATAATGAACTCTATGTACCTTGATTCGGGGGGGTCCCAGAGCGAGGTACTACGGTCGACTCTATCATGACCCATAATAACATATTTCATACCCGGACTTATCCCGAGGGGTATGGGGGGCCCATCCATGATGGTTAGTAAGATTGAGGAGAAAGCGCTTGGACATGACATGTCTGAGCTAACGAGGCCTGTGATGCGGTCAGGTAGCAAATAAATGTAAAGGGTGAGATTTCCAACTCCTGTCACATCGGTATGCAGAACATCGAATTTCCCAACACCTCTGCGAGTCACGCTGGTCTTATTTTTTCAATCCCCAACGGACCGCTTTTGAGTTCCGCTTTCGCTTTTGAGTTCCTTGTACGGCCCATTGGGCCTCCGCTTTTCACGTAACTTTCCTTTGTGCCTCAGGACATAACCAGAGGTTTCAGAATAAGTACTCACCCTGTAACAGTCCCTGCAGTTCCTGGTTGTCGTTAGCCACGGGTAGCTATCTCATGGACTCCCTCGTCGGCTAACAAGAGCCAGACAGTGACTTGACCACGTCGGTTCGCAAACATCAAACCACGTGGTTACCTCGACTGAGCCGGTCCCGGACCTCTCCCAAGTCCGGTGCCGTCATCCGACCCGGGGTGCGATACAAAGATGCCGTTTCGTCGATGGAACGAGATGCACTGAATGTGCCGTGCGATGTATGTTCACATTCTCGCCCACTTTTGCATGTTATTTGCTGGTTTGTTCATCTGTGTCAAGGTATCTGTGCGGGTAGGTCCTGTTACCAGACTTGGTCAGCCAGTTGTGTATCGATGATTTATTTCAGCCTTGGTCCCGATAACATGTCCCGCTTCCCACCAATAACAGCCTGCCATAGAGATGCTACACAGGGTGTTGCATAGTACGTGTTTCCCCTGCCAGGTACAACGTCGGAACGAGCTCTGCCTCCTTTGACACGGCAAGCATCATTGCAACGGATTGACGGGGGGCCGACGCCCATTGCAACTGCCACTCAGCTGACGGGGGTAAGTAAAGTGAGGCAAGCTCAAGTTATGAGTAGCATGGATTTTGGTTGGGTTACCGCTATTTGCCTTGCATGCAAGGCGAATATAAAGCAATTGGTCGGCTTTGAAGATGAAGATTTTGCTGATACCCAAATGAGACCTTACTTGTCATTTCGTCTGATGACAGCTCGGATAGTCATCCAAGTTGTATTCCATATGGGACTCATGCCAGCAGTCAAAACCTGTGATGCATGCCAGCCAATGTCTAGATCAATGTCTAATCGTGGGAATATGGGAGAAATGACGCGTCGACGTAACCCACATCGTCGCTCAGCACACCACCATGTCCATGTCAGACGATACGATCCTACCCATCCCTAATCTGAGTCTTCCTCAACATGTATTTAGCTTACTTTCCCCATCACTCGGTCACCTCCACGAAAATGCTCGAAATAAATTGTTAGATGGGATCAAAGCAGACAGTACGTCCATTTATGCACTGACATCTGTTCCGCTGCAACGACCGCTTGCGATCAGAAATGGCCCCGTATTATCGACTGGTCACGTCCTCGGGTGCTCTCGTTTCTGACCCTGCACTTCTTGAAGAGATGGAAAAAGCGAACGAGGAAGTGCTGAAGACGCTGGATGAACGACTCGCCGAGGCTGAGAAAACGGAAGGAGAGTCTGAAATTTCGGATGCCCTCAAGGCGCGTGCGAATCACCTAACGCGAATAGGTGACAGGGTAATGCCAGTGGCCACTCTGCCAAGCAATCCAACTGACCCCTTGAGCAGGAGCGTGCCGTCGCAGCGCAAAAGCTAGCACTGGAGAAAACACCCGGACTTGGATCAAGGATAGATATATCCCTCGCTCTTATCCGGATTGGCCTCTTCTTTGGGGATAACGTTCTCATTACCCAGAACCTCGAGAAGGCTGAAAAGTTGGTGTTGTCTCTCATGCTTCCTGTACCGGTTTATAACATCATCTTGCAGATTCATTGAAGAGGGCGGTGACTGGGACAGACGGAATCGCCTCAAGGTTTATCGTGGACTGCACGCGGTTTCCATTCGTCAATTCAAGACTGGTGGCGAACTCTTGCTTGATGCGCTGTCCACGTTCACTGCTACAGAATTGATCTCGTATACCGATTTTGTCGCTCTCGCGATCATCATCAACACCTTGACTCTCAAGCGGCCAGATCTGAAGAAAAAGGTTACTTTCTTCCACCCTGCTTACTTGCCAAGACGCAGCAAGACTGATAATCGTTTCAGCTTATCACTGCCCCGGATGTTATCTCCGTCTTGCCCGAACTTCCTGTCCTCGGTGACTTAGTAAATAACTTATATGACTGCCATTACGCCAAATTTTTTGTCGCACTAGGTACGCGTTTTTTTGCGCCCACAACAGGTTACCTTTGTGGAATTAGACTGATGGTTTCATTTCGCCCTTCTCCGAATGGCTGTCTGGCACGCCTTGGCCACGCCCACAGCTACCCTCGAACAGACTTACCTCCTGCCTTCGCGGTTATTGTCTCCGCATACCCGATACTACGTCCGAGAGATGCGAATACTCGCTTACAGTCAACTGTTGGAGTCATATCGTAGTGTCACGCTGGAGAGTCTCAGTGGCGCATTTGGAGTCAGTATTGATTTCATTGACAGGCAAGTCGAAACTCGCTTCTGGTGAACACACCACTCAACGAGGGTTTCAGCGAGCTGTCACGATTTATTGCCAATGGACGGTTGCACTGCACGATTGACAAGGTGCATGGAATCGTAGAGACGACGCGACCATCACTCAAGAGTGCTCAGTACGAGAAAGTGGTGAAGCAGGGCGATATCCTCCTTAATTCCATACAACGATTGAGTAAAGTGCTGTATTAACACTTACGTCCTTGTCTTGTTATTTCCTGCATGAGACGTTCAAGTTGACTGCTATCATGAATGTTTGTGGTCGGAAAGCTGATGAGAGTGGGAATCCGATTTGAGGCTGACACATGCATGTGTACTCCAACTGACATATTGCCATGACTTCGGGGTCCGCCAGCTCTACCAGCCCCCATTATCGGTCAATCGTCACGCTTATTTCTCTCTCGGTCGTTGCTGTAGGAGTTGGCTGGAGGCTGTGGCGCGGAAGCAAGAGCAGGAGCACGATCATGATCCAGGCAAATTCACAAATCCATCGACATCCTGTCTATTGGTTCGACGACGGTACAGTGATCGTGAGAGCATGTAACAACCAAGTCGACGGCAAAGACAGCATCGTACTATTCAGGATCCACGAACCCTTACTGCGCCAACATTCCAAGGTAGTCCTGGAGCCAGAGTCGGAAGACGGATACGATGTTCCTATCGTGACCGTTCCGGTTACACTCGGTGTACAAGTCCAGGATTTCGTGTCGCTGTTGGCGCATCTCTACAACAAGACGTGAGCACATCCCATATAGTCATAGATCGGACGGATCCGTCGTTGTCGTTCAAACGCCTCACGCACACAATCATTATACAGTCCGCTGTCATTAGAAGCACCATTCCAACACGTTGCTGCCATCCTTCGCGTGTCTTCACCGGAGCAGTTGGACCTTCCGTCTGTGCACAGCCTTGCGAGATCTTATCTCGTTACCATGTTTCCCAGCGGACCGTCGCCCTTTGTTCATCCCAGTCATCTCGAAGAGGCACTGAGTCTTGCATTGCGGTATAACATTACCTCTGTGAGTCTGCATGCATGCCCGTCACACCGCTAGCTCTAAGGAGCCGTGGTATGCATATTCACTCGACGACCCACAGATCCAAAAGGGCATTTATTACAGCATTATGACGACGACCGATTTTGAACCCAGTTCGACCGATCATGATACCCACGATGAAAATGCGGTATCGCTATCGTCGAAAACGATCACCCTGACGCCCACAGACGTCGTGCGTTGCCGAAATCTCATGAATGGTATCGTGGAACATTTTACACCCGTCTTGTTTGAACCAGTGTGTGTCCAATATTTTTATTTGCTTCCTTTTGGATCCATGTTTGTCACCGCCTGTGTGGCGTTTTTCTCTGCGGAATGCGCTTGCATGTTGTTTTGCCCATCTCACTTGTTATTTGCAATCTGTTGATTTGCTTATTTGATTTTCTTCCCTCTAGCCTGTGACGCCACATATGGCATGTACCAACCTCTTGGCAGACAAGTGGTTCCCTCTGGTCATACAATCTGCAATAGCGGGTGACAGTGTTTGCAAGCCCCTCGAAGCCCTCGAGCAATTCAAACAAATCGATTGGGAGGCGGAGGATTTGTGTGCTGCTTGTGCCAGGGAAAAAAGGGAAGAATGGACAAACGAACAAGGGGAGGTGTGGGAGAAGATGGATAACTGGCTGAAGCTAGACACAGCGTCGGAGTAGATTGGCACCCACTGCAACGACAGGCTGCTACGTGTCCAAATGCCTCGGTGGGCAGTTGCCTGGAATAAGTTCGACGTGGGCGCCAATGTACACTCAACACTAATTTGGATTTGTCAACTGTTATATTTCATGAACAACAACTGGCCAAGTTTTACCTTACACGTAGCTACAGTGGACTGAAAGAGGAGATCGTAGCGAACGGTAGGTCCTGAAATGAACCTCCTTTTGAATCGCCGATGACAGTTCAAACGTCGGCGGAACTGCGATCAGGAACTGGGCAGTGACTTGTGACCCATCTCGGAAACCTCAGGCCTCAGGCTTCATCCAGTCGTATTGGACAACATGGACTTTGTCAGAGGGCATTCAGGTTTCTGGTTGTCACAAAACATGAACGGCAGAGGCACGTCGTTCACCAACCATTTCCGAACAGTCCACTTTTCTAATTTGAAACCCCCCACAGGCGATGCTTCGTAATTTCACGGTGTGACCTACCAACTTGAAGGACACAGCTTCATTGTGGGCGCGACACCGCTGGCCGTGGGTCGTCCATTCTTCATTTCGTCTACATGCTCCACTCCTCACAGTCATGTGTAGGAACGAACTATAGGACGATAATTCCCGCCTTGAAACGTTTGATCGTAACTGAACCGTCCTTCTTGTTTGGACGCTGACCGCAAGCATAAGAGGCTCGCTCATCATGCCACTGGTAATGAGCTTGCAAGATCGTTTTACGCGATCGTCACCTCCAGGGACGTTTTTCGGAGTTTTCTGGAAGAACACGGTTCAATATACACACATGTGTGTGTACATCGCGTTGGTGGTGTCATCCACCCGAGATCTGGAACGTTGGGCACGGAGGTTCCGGTGTCTCATATGAGGTGGATGGGAGCGCCTTGTCTGCTTCTCTGGTCACGTTGGTGTTTGGTTTATCATTATGTTGATTTCCTCTGTGGGCGTCTTCTGATCTTCCATCAGATCGCTTGATAGTACATTCTCAATAAACTAGGAGGACGCCCACAGATGATGACAAAAGGTATGGCTCGGGTTTGTCCAGGGTCAACTCGCCGCTCCTCTGGATACATTATTCACAAACCCATGGCAGCGGCAGTGGCAGAACCGGATGCACCGGGTATCGTCGGGATAGGGTATAAATACGGAGGTGGTGTATCTCAGTGCAGATGCAATACTGTGCCTTCTGACACCGTACCCTAGCAGCGAACAGAATACGCATACACACTCCTAGATAAAGCGCTCAAAGCACTAGGATGAACGTACCACCGGGAAAGGCCTCGCGCGGTCGATTTCGGTATCGCCGATATGGCGTCTACGACTTGACGTACGAAGACGCTGCTTCGTCCTCGTTTACGCTGCGCATATGCTCACTGTTGAATGACCTTTGGGCGGTCTGCAAGGAAATACCCTACGTGAGGAGACAGCTTGTCGATTCGATCAAGCTCGCGCCGGCGGAATTAATGGCGTATATGGTAACCACCATTTGGCATGGCATCTACCCGGCCATCAACCTGTATTGGCTGGCTGTCTTGTTCGATAGGGTATGTCTTACTCGTCGTTTATACAAGCGATGTTTCTTTTATCCCCGGCAGCTCGAAAATGGTTTCGTACACGGAGCGCTGTCTCCAGAGGCGTACTTGTCTCTCGCTCTCTCCTGGATTTTTTGTGCGATGGTCGACGTCGCCGCTGGATGCACACGGTCAGTGTTTTGAAGATGTGAATGTGCGGTTGTTGATCCTTAGCCCAGTGCTCGGTCGCTCGAAGTATTGATCAGTCGGTTTAGAGTGCACTTTATACCTCAGCTGATACGCGGTAGAGCAATTTCTTCCGTTATCAAATCTCTCTAACAAGCCTCTTGCTTTTAGCAAGCCTTAGGGTCGATCTACTCTCCATAGAGGGTATGTCTCATGTCGGCAGGGCGTTGGAAAACTGACGCTCGACTAGACTTGTACACCGTCTTTCCTGTCCAGGGACGGTTCGAATCCGAGTTTCCGGGCGGTGCTTTTCTGACGCAACTGGGTCAGCTCGTGCAATGCACCCTTGGTTTGATTTCCCAGGTATTCGTATTGCTGCATGCCATTTCCCGCAAACAGAGTCCGGAACGGGAGGTGTTGTTGTGTTTCTGCGTCGCCCGTGTGTTCGTTTGGTGGTTGGTTCCACTTAATGGTATTGGTTGCTCAGGTCTGTTCATCTGTGACTCTGTCCCGTCGTCCCTTCACAGTTTTCGAAAGCATACATCTATTGGTCCAACAACTGTCATTTCCAGAGAATGAAGGCACTTTTTGGTCTCGCGTTTTTGACTGGGTACAGAGCCGACCTTGTGCTGGATGGCATAGCGAGCTCTATCGAGACCGGTAAGCTTGACCCCTCCCTGGTTTCCGTCGTCGCTTAACTCCGCACACAGAATACAACAAATCCGCGGAGCAACTGGGTGAAGTGGAGGCCTTGGACCCTACTCCCTGGCGCACCGGACTTTCGCGCGAGTGGTACTGGGATTTTTTGATGGAAATCACTTTGGAGCACCCAGTGGTAAGGCAACTGTGTCCTTCGATCTCGGTTTCTTAGCAGGCTTTTACAGGCCATCTATGCGCTGCTTCCGGCCCATCTGTCCCCATCGTCTATTGCTTCGATGGCGCTTCTGCAGCAAGCCACTAGATCTATTTCGTCGAACCTAGGACAATATAGTGTGGATACGCCGTCCTTGCTGGACGTCTGTTCGCATGCCAGACGGCTCTATGAAGCCGTCAACTACCAGAGCACGATGCCACAGGGTACAGAACCCTTTCCTCGTCCAATCGACGAGTCCTGCGACGCAGGTATGAAGATTTCTTTCAGGTAACGTCATCTATCCTCCACGAACTTCGTATATGCAACGCTCACAGACGCAATGTGGACGTTTTCAAGGCAAGTTTCGTTGCAATATCCAGGAAGCGATCACCACGCCCTCCGTGACGTTTCCTTTGACATCTTGCCCGGCGAGCTCGTCCTCGTAGTCGGCACCAACGGAAGCGGAAAATCGTCGATGCTTAAACTGTTGGCACGCCTGTTCGATCCGATCGCAGGCGAGATCCTCATTGACGACTTGCCTCTCGTGCGCTACGACATGGACCAGCTCCGCGCCACCATGGCGTTCCAGTCCCAGTCTGCGGTCGTCTATCCCGTGAACGTGAGGGAGAACATCGCGCTTGGTCTCCCGCCTGCGTGCGGCATTGAGCAGGCGCACGTCGAGACGGCGGCGCGGGCGGGTGGTTGTTCTGCATGGATATCAAGGCTCAACGGTGGATATGATACGCAGCTTCAACCCTCGTTTGATATCCATCATGGATGGATGGACGGTATATACGGATACCCGTCCGAGGCACTCAAGGAAGAGCTCGCTCGACACAAGGGTCACCCCGTTTCGATATCAGGCGCGTAAACGGGTCGTCATCGCGTTTGAAGAACGAATGGTTGTACTGACAGCTACTTCTACAGACGGTGAGAAGCAACGCCTCGCGAGGTAAGTCTGCGCATATATCCACGTCTCGATTCAATGCTAACAACAACCACAACAACAGCGCACGCACGTTCATGCGCATCAACCACCGCACGACACGACTCGTCGTCGTTGACGAAGCAACGTCTCGGTTAGATCCCGTCGCCGAGCGCAATATCCTGTCCGCGTTCCGAAACGCACGCGCGGGCAAGACGATCGTTGTCGTGACGCATCGGTTCCACCAGCTCGCCCATGAAGCCGATCGTGTCCTGTGCGTGTCTCTTTTAGGCGTTTTTGGAGGGACGGCTTGGTTGACGCGCAACAGATGTATGAAAGACGGAACCGTCGTCGAAAACGGTACCCATGCCGAACTGGTCCGTGCCAATGGCCCCTATGCTGCCTTGTACCACGCCCAGGTCGAGTAGACATGAATGCATCTGACGGCCAAACCGGGGACGTTGATCTTGGACGGCTGATCGCCTTTTTACGTTGTGCTACTTTTGTTTTCCTTGTTCTTTCTAGGTTTTTTTTCTCACCATTATATTTATTGTTGAACCCATCTCGTTCTGTGGGATGCTAGACTGTCCGTTGACATTCGTCGTTTGGTATCCTACGGGGGGCACCCGGCATGGTCATCATGCTGATTTGCGCGTACATGCATAGAGTAAAACGACAACCATGTGTACATCGAGATAGTACCCGTTTCTCCGCAACCTATATATTCGTATATGGTAATCACCTGCAACGAGGGAGAAGGACGCGTGAGGCATGTATATGGAGGCATGGTAAAAAAAGCAATGCATGTCCATCATCCATGTTTAAAGAAAACGCAGAGAACGAGGAAACAAGATCAGTCGTGAACGTCGGAGCACAGCGTGACGCTGGGTATGTCGTGTGATAGATCCATGAGCCTCTTTCGAGTGTTGAAAACCAGTCGACCCTCCCATAAAAACCGAAAAGAAAATGAATCGAGACGAACCGAACCAGACCAGGCATGGGTTCAATCCAAGATTTCAAAGCGTCCACGCTTTCCTTCTCGCATCTCTGCCCCATCCTCTTCCAAACCCCGCTTCTCACCCACGCCGACGCCAACATCTAGACCTATACTCTCGAATGCGGCAAACCCTTCGGGTACACCGACCCCCATCAGATCCTCGTTGCCCACGAGATCCTTGAGAATCGCTTGATACCGCTCGTCCGAGAGACCCATTGCCGCCAACGGATTGATCCGTCCGTCGTCGTCATAGCTCTGCATTGTCGACGAGGACGAATCTGTAGTGCCTACCGCGAGCGCTTCGTCGAACCCCGCGTCCGACAAGGGCGGCGCGCCCACCGATTTCGGTAATTTGGACATTTGTTGGATCACTTTAAGATGCATGAGGTGTTTCTGATCAAGCGTCAGTCGCTGATCCACCCGAACCAAGAGATACAAACACACCTCGAGCATGTCCAGCAAGCCCTGCTTTGTAAACGGCTTCGGAAGGATGTCGTTCATCCCCGACGAATAATACGTCATGATTTCGCTAGGTTTTGAATTACTGGTCATCGATATGATCGGGGTCATGTGATCAAACTGCCTTATCAATGACGTGGCAGATATCCCGTCCATCTTTGGCATCACGATGTCCTAGAGGCGCAAAGATCCATATCAATGACAGACAAGCGCACGCGTATCAAGACGTACCATCAATACCAAGTCATACTTTTCCAAATTCATCTTGGCCACCGCACCAACTCCATCCACGGCTACGTCAATCGCACACCCAAATACCTGTAGAAACTTGCTACTCAACCGCCGACTCACCGCATCGTCGTCTACCAGCAACACGCGCGGTGGTACTGCCCACCCGGGGACGAACGTCGACCGACGCACGCGTAGCTTCCTATGCCCCCCTGTACTCGAGGGCGATGAAGTTGAGGAGGAAGGGGGTGAGGGCGATCCGCTCGATGGGTTGGTAGGCGTCGGCTGCACGACTTCCTCTGGCCCGAGACTCTCTTCCTTTTCGTATCCCTCGTCCTCCCCGCCACCTACGGCATCTCTCGCGTCCACCGTCGACCCAGAACCGGATCCAGCCGCACCCTCCTCCCCTGGAAACGTCCAGTTTCCATTACTATCTTCGACATTACTCCGAGGCAACAAATGCCCAAGCGTAAACACCTGCAGTCCCTCGTGCGCCGTTTGTGCAGGCGGTTCCCATATCTCAGGCGGGATTATAAATGGCTCGTCCCCCGTCGACGTCCCAGGGTCGTGCATCTGGAGATGCATCTGGGATATCCGGGACAGGGCATCTTGGCCCGAGCTGGTAGTCATGTCTGTCCCGCTTGATGACGACGATCTTGTAGAACGAAAGGACAAACCGCTCTCGGCGCGTCGAGACATCTCGTTCATCTGCATGAGACTTGCACGTGCAATCGCACTCGGATCGAGGTGCTCACTGAGTCCCAGAACCCGCTGCGCTTCTTGCGCAGGCAAGAACTGTATTCGTGGACCCAGACTGCGCGAAACCTGACTAGCGCCCTGGCTCGCTTGGCTCTGGCCCTGCGTTGGCCCTAGCGCTTGCATTAACGAGGACGACGAGGACGGTGGAGGTAGAGGTGCTGGTGAAGTTACCGACAGTGGCTGGAGAAAGGGACTCGGCTGGGGTTGCGAATTGGTAAAGAACGATGATGCTGCGGATGCCACATTTCCTGTGCCTGATGCAAAAAGGGATGGGGGTGGATGCGTACTAGGGGTCATGCTATGTGCGATGGTCGGGGGTGGGGGGAGTACAACGGGTGTTTTAGGTTGGGGTACCAAGGAAGGACCAGTCAGGATGGATGGCCCAGCTGTCGGTGGTACCATACTATCCTTGTGTTTAACTGATACGACAAGACAGGGGTTAGCATGCGTGAAGGGAAGACAAACCGTGGACAGAATTCAGAACGCAAGGTCCGAACCACGAGCTAGGACGACATTCCATCCTCTGCAGGATCCCATGGGTCCCAGTGCAATCCAGCAACAAGATATCGAAAATCAACCAGTAATGCTGCACGAACCAATGACCCATATAACACTAGCACCAATGCGCCACCACCTTTCCCGCAAACCAGTACAATTGGCGTCCGTGCGTCTCCCAATACAGATAGACCAACACAGGTATAACGTAGTGAGAGAACGCCACGACCGAGATGAAAAAGGGACAAGGAAGAAGAAGCTCAACAGATGACCGACTCACCCCCGTCCATTCCCAAAAAATATTGGATCAAACCCTGCATCAGGGCATCTTGCTGTGCCATGTTCTTTTGAAAATTGACCATCTCGCCAAGGACATCTCGATAACTCCGCTCAAGGCCGCGCATCCGGTCTTCTGACCTCCCCACTTGAGCTCGGAGCGCATCGTTCTGTGCCTGGAGGGACGCGATCTGCTGTTGTAGGGCCGAGACGGAGTTTTGGAGACCTGTTGACATTGTCTGGAGTGCGGCGGACTGGGCGTGAAGGGAGGCGGTCTGGGACTGGAGCGTATTCGTTTGGGACTGGAGTGCGGTCGCCTGGTTCTGGAGGACGCTTGTATGCGAAGCCAGAGTGGTCGTCTGAGCCTGCAGCGACTCCACTTCGCCAGTGGCGGATGGGCCGGGGGAGCCCGAAGAGGCGGAGCGGAGAGATGAAGAAGGGGCATTGTTTGGGGCTGATTTTCTGGCTGCGGGGACCTTGCGCTTGATGTTTTCGAGCGCGTCGCGTCTGTCGATGTGAAAATCGGGGTGACGAAATGTCCACGAGTGTTCACCAAACTGGACGTCGTCGGTGATCTTGACCTAAGCATGATGTGATTAGCTCCACGATCGAGAGATCCGGAACCGTTTTGGGAAAAGTTCCCATGAAGAATGAAGTGGGAGAGCCCCCTTGAGGCCACCCCTAAAAAAGGGGGCCGGGGATCGCAGAGGACATGCCACCTCGCCGCGAAAAAGAAGCGAGCGGGCGGTCGATTCCGCGCGGTTTCGCACACAATCATTACCCAAGCAAACGAATAAAGCAATAGGGATTCCCCGGGGAGAACCGTCGTGAATGATCGGCTCACCTTGTGAAAGTCGTACTTGTTCAGCTGGCGAACGAAGGAAGCAAAGTTGGAGTGCTTGAACAGGCGAGGGAGGATCGATTTTGTAAATTCGTTCATGTCCTAGGAAACGAGGTCAGATATCAGGCGCAGATCGTGCATCGCCGTGCTTCCGCTGCGCCGATGGAGAGAACGACGAATGTGCGGTGCATACCTTGACGACAAAGCAATCGCCATTAGGACCCCATGAGACGACGTGGGTAAAAGAGTGGTCCTCGAGCATCCTAAGACGACCAACGGTAAGAGGAGCCGTGCGTAGGACGGAGGACACGTACTTGTAGAGTTTCTTGACAAAGTCACACGTAGCGGGCATGTTATCGTCGACATCCTTTGCGGGTGCCTGAGGGGGCGGAGCAGGCGGGGGAGGCTGTTCACGCTTCATTTGTCTCGACTCTGCAGGTCTCGGCCCGGGTTGGTTATAGGGATGTACGTTTTGCGAATGATGGAGGGTATTTGGAGCGGGGAGGGCATCATCGCGTGAGTTGGAGGTGCGGTGCAGGGTAGCGGGCCACGGGAGGGATGAAGAGGACGACGGGGATGGATGACGGTGACCATATGGGGAGACCCGGGACGAGGACGAGTTGAGTGGGGGTAGGGTATTGACGTTGGAGCGCGAAGCGTTGACGGGGGGGAGATGAAGCTGAGAAGGGGGCGGAAGATGAGACGAGTGGAAGAGTTGCTGGCGCACGGACGAGTAAGGCGGGCCCTGAGACGGTGGATCCATCGATGTACCAAGCCGTAGATCGAGTCGGGACGGGGCTGGAACGAGTGATGAGGGGGAGAGGGTGTCTGGGCAAGGCGACAGACTGGCTGGCTCAGGGCGCTGGCTTGGGTGTCTACTCGGGCACGAGTCCAAAGTCAATTTATTAATCTCGTCTCATGACCCAAACCCAGCACAACCCAAATAGCCGTAAACTGTCCGATACTATCCGCACACACGACCAGCAGCAGCGCTGCGGGAGGATGAAAAAGATGAGCAGTGCACGCCGGTTGACGGACGAGTGCTGGCTGTGATCGACGGTCGAGCGGAACCATTTCGTTGGCGGTCTGGACCAACGACGCCTAACTGCCTTTTTTCCCTAGGAGATATATGTACACGTTATCCCGTTCCCAGTCACCCTGCGGTCTAGACCATAAACTTAATTCCGCTCATCCCTCTCCTATGTACAACTTTGTATCGGGCCCGCCAAACTCTCCTCCCGGCGTACTGCTTTAGACACTGCCACGTCGTTTACCGGGGCAATCCTCGGGGACGTTCGGGAATCGGGTCGAGATTATTTTGTGAGGATTCACAACAATAGCCGTTGACCTGTCAAGCAAGGGCAACAGAGACATGGCAAAGTCTTGGCCCGCTTAACCCAATATTTATGTACCTGAGTACTGAGCGTCGTCGTCGTTCAAGGCCGCCGTAATGTGTGGCTGTGTAGCACTTGTTCCGCTCGTTCCCGAAGTGCGGGTAAATTTCGTGTCGTGCTCTTCTCGTCTGTACACGCTTCGATTCTCTTCCTCCTGCAGCCATGACTTCCCTTGCTCGGATACGTCCCTCCATTGCACGTCGCATCGTCCGTATCCTTCTCTCTGTCCCTCAGGAATACTCATCATTCTTTTTTTTAGCCTGCGTTTGCACGAACCATCACCATGTCGGCGGACACCACCCAGCTGCACGACACCATCACCGACAAATCACAACCATTCACCGTCAAACTTCACGAAGACTCCTTCCGCACCTACAAATGCGACCCACCTTTGCTCGACGTCCAAGTACAAAAGGACCAACTCCTCAAAATGTACAAGGACATGCAGACCATGCGTCGCATGGAAATGGCAGCAGACACCCTCTACAAAGCCAAACTCATCCGTGGTTTCTGCCATCTCGCTATTGGCCAGGCACGTGCCCGTCGTCGCCTTGTTGGCATTCGGCTCATCCTGTTCTAGGAAGCCGTCTCGGTTGGTCTCGAATATGGTATCAAGCCCGAAGACCGTGTCATCACCGCCTACCGGTGTCATCCCTTTGCGGTCATGCGTGGTGGTACCGTCAAAGGTGTCCTTGCTGAGCTCCTCGGTCGCCAGGGCGGCATGTCCCACGGAAAGGGTGGATCTATGCACATCTTCACCCCTTCCTTCTTTGGTGGTAACGGTATTGTCGGTGCTCAAGTTCCTGTCGGCGCTGGCCTCGCGTTTGCGCAAAAATACCTCGGCCACAAGACCGCTACATTTGCCATGTACGGCGATGGTGCCAGCAACCAGGGTCAAGTCTTTGAAGCATACAACATGGTATGTCAAAACGCTTGACATGAAGTGTCTGGCTGAGGATATATGCGCAGGCAAAACTGTGGGACCTTCCTTGCGTCTTTGTCTGCGAGAACAACAAGTATGGTATGGGTACATCGGCCGAGCGCAGTTCCTCCAACACCGAGTACTTTACCCGTGGTGACAAAATTCCTGGTATCCAGGTCCGTCCTCGTGCATTGACGGCTGGCGCCGAATCATTGAACCAATGACGCATACACACAGGTCAATGGTATGGACATCATTGCATCCAAGCATGCCGTCGAATTTGCTCGCAACTGGGTCGTCGAGGGCAACGGCCCACTCCTAATGGAGTTTGTCACCTATCGCTACGGTGGTCACTCGTACGCATCCCACCGTTCTTATTACCTAACTCTTATGATGTAACTTACGTCACTTTGCTGATAGCATGTCTGATCCCGGCACTACCTACCGTACGCGTGAGGAAGTCCAGCGGATGCGGAGCACAAAAGACCCAATCCGTGGATTGCAACGGTATATCGAGGATTGGGGCCTTGCCACCGAGCAAGAGCTCAAGGTGTGTCTTACCTCATTTAGCAACGTTGTTATCTCTTACGTCATCATTACCATTAGCAACTAGACAAGGAAGCCAAGGCGGAGGTCGACCAAGCCGTCGAAGAGGCCAAGCAATCGCCCGAGCCACTTCCCAAGGACCTCTGGACAGATATTTACTACAAGAACACGGAGCCACCATCCATGCGTGGTCGGGAGCGGGAAGAGGTGCGTGTAGCGTCCTTTCTTTTCGGGGACCTGTTTTCTTAGCGGTGTCTATAACAGGTGCACTATTATTGAGCATGGGTTCGGTGGCGGCCGCGTGTGCATGGAGCACGTGGGGTGGGATAGAGTGAGCAGTGATACAGGTATGGACATGCATAGGGGACATACGTTAGATGCAGGCGCTTTCGTTTCGGTAGTATATGGCTTCTACGACCTAAACGATTGCTCCTTTTTATGCCGAACTCCTTCCCAACTACTTGGGAAAGCGTGCTGGTGCTACTAGTCTGGAGACCAGACCGTCTATGAGGTTGCCGCGTTGAGAGGCAAACCGTCGATAGACGGTCTGGTAAATTTCGTCGTCGTTTAGTAGGGTCTGCGGGCACGTGAACATTATGTCTACTTATGGGTTAGCATCAATCACGTGGCCGAAGGATAAGTCTGATGACTCAGCACTAAGTCCCATCACTTTGCTGCTCTCGACATTCGTGAGCGTAGTGCAAGACATTGCAGTGATAATCACCTTTCCTCTCGACAACCATCTATGGCCACCCCATGTTGCTGCTGCGGTCACGTCCCAAACTCACCTAAGAGACCAATACCTCTGAACGAGCGCATACAAAGAGCAATTCATGTCCTGCAAGATGGCCGACTTTCGCTCTTCACTGCGTTCCTTAGGGTCCTCGATCCCATGCAAGAGGACTTTGCAACATACCGTGGTCATATCTATGCGTGTTCGAAGGACCAGCCACATGGAAAGCTCGCCCAGTTACTCGACTGTCTGTTTCAAGATTCCCGAAGCAAGGCACAGCTCCTTGCTTGGATGGAACCACACGCGCTTCGATTGGTAGCTCGGAAAGTGTACAATGAGATGGACGACGTCAAACACATCCTCAGTGGAACAATCGATACCATTTTACCCGAGTCTCTTCTGACATGGGACATCAATCCGACGCTTGGGAAGATCATGGAAGAGCGCACACCTGTCCTTAGTGAGATCCTCAAGAGTGCTGCGCAATCCGACCGTGCTTCTAGGGAGAATAATGTCAAGGACATTTCTACCGTAGGTACCACTCGGACTTAGGATTATGATTCTAATCAATGGCGCTCGTCCAAAAGACTTGTCAGGTTATAGTCACTCAACTAGCAAAGGCAAGGTCGAATCGGGCACTCTACTTTGCCGCTCCATTTGCTCTTTTTCTCTGGACGAATGGTGCATCACGCCAGACCATCGAAGCCCTTGCAAAGTGTGGGCTATCTATATCATTCACATCGCTCCTCAAGCTGTTGAATAAGCTTGCATCTCGGTGCTTGGATCAAGCGGCCCAGATCACTCGGTTCCCCCACGCTCTCTGTTACGACAACATAAATATTAGTACGTCTATCTTCATCGAGCAACGAATTGGCGCACCAGCGAAGGTCCAATCAGGAACATTTCCGATTGTCTACGAGCTCAGCAACACGAATCCGCAACACCTTTGCCTGGGACCGATGTTGCAGCGCGCAAATCAAGCGACCGATCTTACATTCAATGGCAATGTGCGGCCAACAAACGATCAGGTTCGGGCATTCTATGGCCAGTTAAGAATCTATATCATCGCTGTCCTTCTTGATGCCTGTACATCATTCAATGGCCCACTGGGTTATCAAAACCGCACCGATCCTCTTCTCAAGCATGAAGAACGACGCAAGCCACCAAAGGGGTACAAGATGGGGATGAACAGACACAAGGTCTTTCCGGTGCCTGTTCCAGCGGTAAATATGCTATCGAGTCCTTTTAGGGTTGCGAGGGAGGCCTGGAGCTGGAAAGCGCGCGGAACGATTGCACAACGAGTGACAAAGAAAACCATAAGACACATTTGCAGAGCATCAGTCCTGTCCTCTTCACCGAGTGTGGCCAGATAGTCGACAGGAAGCTTCTTGTCGAGCATTAGACGTGCAAGGTCTTCGAGGGAACGTAACGAGGTCTCGAGGATCGCTTTTATAAAGGGGGAGTGGTCCATTTCATTGCGCGTCGTAAGTGATCGTATCGCCCAAGTCGCGTCTCACCGATCGCGCTGCAAATCAATTTACAATATATTTTCTCAACCCCAAATCTACCATTATCTGATTGGCTGGATATCACGTGCCCGCAGACCCTACTAAACGACGACGAAATTTACCAGACTATGGTGCTACCTCGAGGTTAGTAGTACGCTGCGTGTAGAGGTATCCCTCACCAGGAGGTTGTTCGAGGGCTTGGTGAAAAGGAGATTCGCCTCATGGGACACTGCTGAATGGTTGACGGAGAAGAACCGTCCATGTTCGTGCCGTTGGATCGATCGATCGACCGCATACAACCAAGAGCAAGAGAGATTTGAAAGGAGGATATCCGTTCACTTGCATTGAGGTGACCATTGGTCCCACTACTTATAATAAAATAACGAGGCAACCGTCGAATAATACAGCGAGTAATAAAAAAAGAGTACAATTCGCTACAAGGGTTTCAAAATCTAGGCAATGCCTGCTAAAAAAAAACCTCACCTCTCTCCATAACTGCCCACTTGCCCAAAGAATCAGTTCCGTGTCCTCTTCCTTCTCCTACGGGCGGTGGAACAGCTCATTAATATTGAATCCAGTGCCATTGGCGTGAGTCAGCTCCATCCCTGCTCGTCTGTCCTATCAAGCAAAGTAGATTGACCTGATCATGGACGCTTGACAGTGGAAGACTCGAACTGTGATCACCCGCTTCAACACCTCAGACATCGTCGATCTCGCAGGCGGGTCATTCGGGACTGACAATAAGTACCAGCCAGGGAAAGGATGTCTCGTTTGTGGGTCGTCGACAGCAACCAATCAATTTCTTCGAGCGTCTTCCCGCACGACCAAAGGTCAGCGCGAATCGGATCATGCTTGGCGTGCTTCACGGTGACTTCGGGAGCAATGTCACCTCCGTGGCCTCTAAACCCACGAAGCTTCGTGTCGGGCTTGACGAACTGGGAAATGCTGTGGTCAATGATAGAAAAACGACCGCTATCAGGATGGATGAGGACATTGGCAGGTTTGATGTCCAGGTGGGCGATACCTTGGTTGTGCATGAATGCTACACCTTCAACGAGCTATCTCGCACCCGGCCACATGTGAACGACAGGTTTGCTGAGATCGGTCAGGCGGCTCCCCCCAGAGCAACTATAAATAACGAAGCCATTGGAAGGAAGGGTCCGCACCTGAACACCAGGCATGGTGTGGTTTTCCTCGTATATGAATATTGCAATATTTCCACTTCACTCTGTCGTTTGGTAAATCTGAGAATACCTCGTTCTAAGGGGTCAGACTTGGAGCGGATCATTGCCACATGAGGGAACTAGCCAAGGTTAGCATACAGGATAACTGGGTGGTACCAGAGAACTTACTCTGAGGAAGAATGTATCGACCCGATAGTGCATTCTGTCAAGATTCTGCTGAATGTCGGGGTCATCAGTCATCAGTAAGGTGAGACTGTCCCCCATATGCTGACCGGGTTGTTCAGCGTCTTCTGGGATCGACCTCAACGATTGGTTTTCCTTGGCTCCGCTCGTGGTCTTTCGCTGACGAATGAGAGTAACAATGGGACCGACGATGTCGGCGATTCTGGATAAGGCTTCCTTTGACCGCGCGAGTTGTCGAGTTCGTCGGTAAATTCGCTCATCTGATCCTGCAGATTAAACATAGCTTTGAGAAATTCGAGAGCTTCAGTAACATCTAGTAAATCGTAGTCGTGCTGTGCAACATGAATCTAGCATGAACGTCATTCCGTCTGACAACTTGATAGCAAACACAGAAGGGACTGGACCTGTTCGGTAGACGTTTGCGTGATTATGTAGCGCTGCCGCAGTCACGTTGGCTTTGAGATAAACTGCAACAACGAAAAGGTCCTTTTTACTGCCGGGTTTCTTGAGAACGTTGACAGCACGGACGGCTGCAATGCCTTGCAATAGTATGCGATGCCGATCAGTCTCTCAGGAGTCGGTGATGACTTCCCATAATAGGAAGGGACACAGGAAGTCCTTGACGGTGACTGGGAGTGAGATTTGCACCAATTTACTGGATCAGCGCGAGAGGTGATAAATACGGGCAAGCCCCAAAGAAAATCCCTATAGTACGGAGGTCAGAGGCTAAAGTTTGATTAAAAAGGATGTTTTGAGAACGATACCGGAATTCGCTCCGCAATCACAGAAAGGAGGCTGGAAGGAGGAGTAGAGTGCATTCCCTTTATAGCGGGACGAGGGATTTTGAGAAGACTATTCCAAGCGGTGGTAGGAACGAATGAGGTTATATCCTCGATCTGGCACTGCATGTCAAATGTTTGACATACCATGTTGAACGCTTCAAAGACTTAACACTGTCACTGGCACCATCACCGTACACAGCAAATGTGACAGCCATCTGGCCAAGGCACTTCTGCACAGACAGGGACTTGATACCGTTACCACCAAACAAGGATGAGGTGAAGTAATCCACCCTTTTCATGGGACATGCAGTCCTGGTGACCGAGGAGCTCGGTAAGGACACGATACCACCACGCATGACCGCAAAGGGATGGCACCGGTAGGCGGTGAGGGTCAGGCTTTCTACCATATTTGAAACCAACCGAGGTGGCCTCCTAGAGTAGGATGAGCGAGGCGGCAACGCGCACTAGCCTGTCTAATGGCGTGATGACAGAAACCACGGATAAACTTGGCTTTGTCAATAGTGTCTGCTGCCATTTCCATGCGATGCATGGTCTGTATATCACTGTACATTCTGAGGAGTGTCCTTTTGTACCCAAACTTGGAGCGAAGGTGGGTCGGCATCTGGATTCTGTAGGTGCGGAAGCAGTCTGCGTGCAAATATCCTGCAGCCGAGTGGTGTTTACCGAAATTGTGATGGTTCGTGAATACGCAGGATAAACGGGGAAAAAAGAAAAAAAAAAAGGACAAAGAAAGACGTTACACTTGATGGCCTCCATGCTCGCGGCCGTGACGGTCCGTGAGCAAAGGTATATATTGTCAATGTGGAGGAACCCGACGAACGGGACTGGTTCCCACGGCGGGAGTGGCACCAAAGGCAGGAACTTGAACGTGCAGATGGTTCACACAACTTGAAAGAGTTCAATCTACACCCAAATTTCGCCGACTCGTTGTGCAGTGGTTCAGAGTGCGAGGACGGTGGAAGATGTCCTCTTAGATTTGACTGATTTCGGTAGGCATCTAGGCAGCTCTGAGCTAAGTTCGAAGCACTGCTACTTCGATTAACCCTTTCCTTCAGTCTCGCACCACTCGACTGGAGTATTCACTCTGTCTAGCGCGTGTTCTTTCACACTGATGACTCTCTTGCCGACTCCTTCATAGGACACATCCAGCCGATGTCTATGTGCAAACCACATAGATACCAGACGCATTCAATTTGTATTTCCGGATCCTATAGGGTCAATGGCTCTGCAGAGTTGTTGGCAGTCTATATGCGTCGACAGGCATTGAGGCAAAGCTGTAGGGCCTCCTTGCGTCTTTTTTTGCGAGAACAACAAGTATGCTAATTGTACATCGGCCGAGCGCAGTTCCTCCAACACCGAGCACTTGACCCGCGGTGGCAAGATTCCTGGTACCCAGGATCGCCCTCGTGCATTGGTGGACCGCGCTGCATTAAAAAAAATTGACTCAATGGTATGGGCATCATCGCATCCAAACACGTCATCGAATCCGCTCGCAACTGTGTCGTCGAGAGCAACTCCTGATGGAGTTCGTCAACCTATCGTTATGGTGGCTATTCGTACGTGTTCCTCTTTATTACATTGCCGAATGCATGAAGGACCCAATCCATGGAATGAAACAGTGCGTCGACCATTAGAGACTGCCGCTGAGCAAGTGCTCAAAGTGCGTTTTTCCCGCCTTACCTCATTCAACCAACACTGGGGCCACCCCGTTCTTTGTCATGTCATCTTGGAACTCGACAAGGCAGCCAAGGTGGGGCTCAAACAGGCCGTCGAAGAGCTTAGGCAACCACTCATCACGGGTCTATGGACAGGTATACACTACAAGAACACAGAACGTCGGGAGGGGGAAGAAATATGTGCAGCATCATCCCTTTTTGGGACCTTGCTCCTACAACGACGTTTATAACAGGTGCAGTGTTTGCGCAAGTTACTTCTCGAGATTGGTAACCACGGGTGAGATACAATGTTATCTTCAGGGGTGTCCGAGGGGGCTAACGTGCATTGGATTTTTATTTATCTATTTGCGTGCCCTTTTTATAGGGGAGATGCCATAGGAAGATTCGCCTTATGAGGCGCTGTCGAATGGATGACGGGCAAGAACCACGTCTTCACGTCCGACACGTCGTAACTTGGATTAATATTATTGATGAACGATCACATACAACCAAGAACAAGGGAGTGCTTCGAGGCGGGGAGAAAAGTAACGCTTTATTACAGCCATTGCTGTCCAGTCCACGCTGCCCTCACCCATAGGTCGCGTATACTTTGGAAAGGGTATTTGGAACAACTGGGAGACGTGACTGGCAACAAACATTTATGAACCGGTAGTCACGAAGAAAAAAAATGTCATCACAAACGCTCACGTCACTGAACAGACCAATATGCGAACAGCCATAGCGCTGTCTCTTAAAATTGAAAGCACCCAGCAAAAGGGAGGGACGAGGCAAACGAGGACATAAAGCGTGCGAAAACCGAAGTTTGCATTGGTCCAAACCTACTTGGCGGGTTACTACAACATCGTGTTTGGCGGACCGATATCGTGAAACGGCCGCAACTCAGGTTTAGTCAAGAGTTGTTAGCCCCTCGGGGCGGCACACGGACTGCGCTGCAGTAGTACCGGAACCAAATATGTAGGCCCGCCGTAACGTACCCGACAATGACTTGAAACGGGTGCACCGCCGCCGCCACAAAGTCCGTGGGCGAAGACCCGGCATGGGCGGATCATCCACGTTCCCGAACGGCATATTCTCCCCGTTCGTCGCAGACCTCCATCACGGGCGCACGCGTTTTACTTTCATCATCGGTCCTGTAATGAGTTGGGGCCGCGGGGAAAGGGTTGATGACGTAAGTTGTATAACACTCGTGTCTCTCGCTTCTCTCACAATAAAATTTCTCATGAAATCCGGAACGACGTGTAGAACCGGATGAACAAAGACACAAATCCACTCTCGTCGTGGACTCTCCTTGTGACATGTTTGAACGCGCCGACCGAACGGAGTGTTGGTACGACTGCCGTATGTAGAGTTGCGAGTCAAGTCAAAGCCCGAGGACTTGGTTAAAAGCCTTTCATCAAGGATCCTGCGGTCTATATCCTACCTCCAGACGTCTCGGAGAATGGTAAGCAGGTCTCGCAGGATTTGAAAACGAATCGGGTGGCATCCGTCGAATCTTGAGGAGCTAGTGAGCACAAGACCCATAGACGCACAGAGTCGCTGAGAAAACATTTAGATCTTTGGTAGCGCACTGCATGCTTTTCTCTCCACACCATCCTACTTTGGGTTTGCCTTCATGCCAATCAGGATTGTGTATCTCCGAGCCTTCGGGGAACGAGCTCCAAAATCTGAAAAGTTGGGGTAGGTTACAGTTTACCTTTTAAGCTTTGTCCGCCTTCGGTCGTTCTGGAAACAATGTCAGTGTGTCGGGAATTGGGAGTTTTGCCAGGCCTCTGACAGGGGTACAGACAGGAACATTGGCCATTGTAACCTACAACGTCGGTTCAACTGCGTGGGGGATTCGGCCCGGAGGATCCAGGCTGCGGTGTTCGATACCCGGCGTGTTGGTCTACAAATTGTAGTGAGCTTTATCTCCACTTGCAATTGGTGTGGACTTAAGCTCGTCGGCCCTTGCGTAGACGGGCCGATCGTAAGCTGCATTGACTATTCACGTCAGCACGTCAGTTTCAAGTTGCACCGCCTCCCTTATTCGTGAACTCTTACAACGCAAGACTGCGCAGTGGCAGACGTGTCGTGGCTCCGCTCGGTCGAGCTGCCACAACAGATTAGGGGGTGGAGTTACGCTCATAAATTTGGCGACCGTGACATGACCGCGTATTGCCCGTGTTCGCTTCGTATTGACAAGTTTGGCGGTCAGTGCTCGTCGAGTCGCTCTGATGGATGATTCAAGACATGTGCATTGCGTGGGAGGAATGTTGCAACAGTCAACTTACTTCAAGCTTGAGTTAACTCTCGCTTTATGATGGTAGATGTTCTGGTTCAACGAGCAATGCAACATTCAGTGGCGTATTGCCCAGGTACTACATAATACTGTTTAGCAAAAGGTACGATCTCGAGGCAACAAATTATTATCCGCCCTGCCAATCAATTTACACGAAACACAAAGCTTGATCTCTCGATTACATAAAATACTACCCCTGACGTAGGGACGTCGAACAGGCCACCCTAAAGATGGCTGAAGATGACCTGTGACACCTCACGCGATCGTGATTGTCTGGTTCAGCGTCTCGAATAATGGATAGTTTCCAGCCTATATGCAAATGGACACGCATGTCATCGTCAGCGTCCACTCCAACTGTCACAGACTCGTAAATGCTATTTCAACTCACCCCAATGAGCGCGAGGTGTGCCACAGCGATCGCCGCAGTTCCAGCAGGAACCGTACTAGGGATCTGTACAGTGAAGTTTTCGTACGGCACGCCTGGCCCATGGAATTGCGGGTCAAACAGCCCGTAGTACAAGACGATGCCTAATCCCTCTGAAGGCGCCCCGCATGCGGGACAAGACTCCAAACCGATGGCGACAGCAACTTGTTCAGCGCTCGTCATAGAGTCCTGAAGACGAGACATGAGAACAGCATTCAAGGAGACAAGCGAAGTGAACGTTGAGAGCGGCAGGAGTGACATACAGGGCTTTGTACCTGGACGATAAGGTCAGTTCCTGCGTACACAATTTGGTTGAAAGTCGGCAGTCCGATGAAAGCGGCCTGTGCAAAGACGGTAGTGGCAAAAAGGCAGAGAGTGAAGAAGGACTTGAACACAACTTGAACATGATGGATAATTGGGGTGAGGAAGGTGTAGGACTGTGACAAAGACGACTCAGTTGTCTGGGGAGACGAACTGAGGTACAACCTGTGCGCAACGTCCAATATTATAGCTAAGCCACGTACGGTGGGCGACACAAGAAGCAAGATAAGGGTCTCGTGGTAACGAGCTGAACTAGGCAAAAGAGATAGTGGCAGGAAGGATGGTGGCAGGAAGAGGGCAAGAAAGAAGAGTGGAGTATCTATCATTAAGAAGAGGAAATACGATTGCCAACAGGCGCGAGTGATGTCGTGGTAGACGAGAACTATTTCTTCCGTATTTTGTCCCTGAGCAAAGAGTCGGATTCATTGCTGACCGTTCTGCAGTGTTGTAAAGGTACATTATTTGTCAGGTCTGCGGTCATGGTCACCCGCGATGCTCTGAACGTGCGTCATTACATGGTTAGTGGCGCAGGGAGAGGCGGGCTAAACTTGAAGAAGCTTACTGCGTATGGTTAGCGCCCAAAGAGTGCCGATTCCCGGATCGTGATCAGTGCTGCGTGTAGGGAACACAGAAAACTAACCGAAGGCTCGTTGAAGAGCCCATACTTTGGACACTGCCATCTTGCAACACACAGCATCACCCCTTTGCAACAGATCACTGCCCTGAACTTCGGTAGAGATGCAGTGGCTGGCTGTGGAGCAATGGATCGACATCAATGAGCGACTCAGGACGATGAGGCTACAAGTATTGTTAGACGAACTGAGTCAAGCTCCAAATTTCCAGCCGCTCTAACTGGCACCAATCCTCCATCGCTTTCGGACGGTACTGCATTCTTGCGTTCTTCGGCATCCTTTGGTGACACCGTTTGGTGTCGAATAGTAGTCACTCCGGAGTATTCGGTAATCTATCAACAAGCAGTCGATTCGGAGGAGGCCGCTCATCACGATCGGATAATTTCTGATAGTCTAACGCCCATGGAGTAAGCACACAATAAAAGAAACTTGGAATGATGTCGACCAGCATATACGTTATGCTAACCTGATGTTCGACGGAATGACAAATTCCAACCGCTGCAGTCATAGCAATCAGGAACGTCCTGTACCTACAACATGCAACTGTTGTCAGTATCATAAGCGTTCCTTGGTTTTGTGCGTGGAGCACGTAGGAAGGCATAAAGTGAGGATGGTATGGGCATGACGCATACGTACAGGACATATATGTGATACCGGCGCTTTCGTTTCAGTACTGTATGGTTCTACACTGAACGAACGCTTCTTTTTATGTTGAGCAAAGCAGGATGTGAACTTGTTCCGAACTAGAGGTGTATTCGTCCAAGGCAGATCCAGAGATCAGTGACATGAGCAAGATGCTACATACGTGGAGGTATCTTTCGGAGGGGACAGCGCTGGTGTTCAATGGTGCACTGAGATTATAAAAACTATTTGCAGGTCCAAGAAATCGAAATCGACACAGTGGAACCTTCAGTTGCTTCCAAAGGCTCGATCCAAGGAGATTCGCCTCATGAAATGCTGTCGTATGATGGAGGGAAAACCGTTCGAGTTCACCTAGATCAATAATGATCATAACATACGGCGAAGAAAAATAGAAATGTTGGCCATTTGGAACGACACCCACGAATCATTTTCCGAATGTGCACCATGTGTTTTCAGCGTCGTGCCACACATGTGAAATACATCAGGATGTGTTCTATAGTGAGTGTATGCATCGGACCGCATAGGCCAAGAGATATGCTGCGATCTGCTTGCAGATAAGTGTTGACTTGGAGAATGCTCCATTATGAAAAATGAGGGATCAGCGCCGGCACCGATCTGATCCGATCAGGTGTACGGGACAGATGGTTGTGGAGAACGGGGAGTCGGAGATCAGTGTAACTCAAAGTGTTTTTGGAAACGATGGCAGGGATCAAAACCTACTCGAGAGCTATCCCTTGGGTCCTGTCAATCAGACATCGTGGTAAGACTTGCTGCTTGGAGGATACGAGCAAATTAAGTTTTCGTCATGATAACTCGAAGCCTATACAACTTCACTTGCTTTCGGCATTCAAGTGGTTAATACCCGAGAAGGAGAAACGCCGCACAGGTCAGCAAGTATCGCCGAGTAGTGATGAAACTATTTGCCTCTGTCCGCTTTTCCCGGACGTTGAACCGAGCGTGCCGATATAAACTAAAACGTTTGATGTTATTCGGTCTGACGCGCATAACACGGCATGGTTGCATACGACCTACAGAACGCCGGGTTCTCATCACAGGAGGGACCAATTGAAATAGCTGGGTAGGTCGAATATATTACGGGCTCGTATGAGAGTAAAATCTGTTCGGAAACACCAAAGGGCGATGATCACTTTCGATGCCATTTTTTGCCAAGTCGTGAAACGGTCGTAATGCTGTCTTCTAGAACAAAGCTAGCCGACCAGCAGATGGGACGAACCAAGACACGAAGCGTGCGAAAACCGGACGTTCGCATCGGTCCAAGCCTACTGCGTGAGTGAGTTACAGCTTGGCGCACTGGTATCGAGAGACGCCCGCGACTCAGGTTTCGTCAGTAGTAGTTAGTGGCATTCGTCACATCAAGTACGCCCCCGGAACGAAACTCACAGCAATCCCCTCGCCGCCGCCACACGGTACGGGGGTGAAAATCCGACGCCCGTTCCACGTCCCCAAACGGCGAATCCTTCCCGTTCGTTACAAGCCCCCTCGATCATGGGCCCGCGCATCTAATAGTACGCGGCAGCGTTGTCTTTCATCATCAGTCCTGCAATGAACTCGCCAAGAGTTAGGCGGCGAGGAAGGGGATACTAGTAGCGACGTGGTCTCGTTGTATCACCACTGTGTTTCTTGCTTCTCCCACACTGTTCTTTCGTGGGGTCTGTAGAGTGACGTATAAAAGTGGAACGACGATGCCACGAATGCACTTTCCTCGTGGACTCTCGTAGTGGTATGTGTGAGCGCGGCGACGGAGTGTGGTGTGGGTACGACCGGTGCAAGTCGAGTCGTGGAGCAAGTTGGAGTCCAAGAGACTGGTTAAAGGCCCTTATGTATGCTGCTGCAGGCGTCGGGATGGCCGTAGACAGGTTTCGTAAATTTAAGGAGGCGTCCAGCGAATCTGATTGTGGTAAGCTAAAGGCCAATCGTGCCCATAAAACCACCTAACTCATCCTCGAGCATATCGCTGGAGGAACATAGTGATCATAGTTGGTACCTTGTGGTACTACCGCATGGTTTTAAACAGCAGTCTTCATACCACCTCACTTTACGCTCGCACAACTAGCTCCAAAATCTGAGAAGGTTACTTTTGAGGCTCCGCTCGTTCTTAGTCATTCTGGAAACACTGTGCAAATTCTGTCAGGCCTCTGACAGGCACCCGCTGGCAACAGCAGGAACGCCATTCTTCGTTAGCTTCTACTCTCTTCCACGCGGCAATGTAGTCCGCAGCCTGGCCCCATATCCTAGCTCCAGACGTCACGGAGAATGGTAAGCAGGTCTCGCAGGATTTGAAAACGAATCGGGTAGCATCCGTCGAATCTTGAGGAGCTAGTGAGCACAAGACCAGAGTCGCTGAGAAAACATTTAGATCTTTGGTAGCGCACTGCTGCTTTTCTCTCCACACCATCCTACTTTGGGTTTGCCTTCATGCCAATCAGGATTGTGTATCTCCGAGCCTTCGGGGAACGAGCTCCAAAATCTGAAAAGTTGGGGTAGGTTACAGTTTACTCTTTAAACTGCGCTCGCCTTCAGTCGTTCTGGCAACAATGTCAGTGTGTCGGGAATTGGGAGTTTTGCCAGGCCTCTGACAGGGGTACAGACAGGAACATTGGCCATTGTAACCTACAACGTCATTTCAACTGCG
>JBBPRQ010000222.1:0-46591 GCA_038093095.1 Boletus insuetus
GGCCAAACAAAACGAGTGCAAGGTAGGGTCAAGTCCATTCTGCGCATTGTCCAACGCAATGACTACTCAAGTCAGGGCGCAGCTCATTCAAGGCTGTTCACCATCGGGTAGTGCATGCCCCTCATTTGTACTTCAAGTCCAATTTTAAATAGTTGCGGGATATTCTTGCTAACGTGTGTCTCGCTGCACAGAAAGCCACAATCACTTCCACTTATTTCACCCAATGATTGCCCGCTTGAAAACGTCGCTGGACCATCACTTATGGAATTACCCTCTATCTGCACTAAATAGTTGCGGAATATTATTCCAACGCATTACATATCCATTCAGATGAACAATCTCGTTGCGTCACTCCATATCCGCAAATGTGTACTGCGGTACTCCTTGCGACGTGACTTTTTCAATATTCACCATAACCTCAGGAATACTTAATTCTGGAGATTCATCTCGTACTCCTCCATCTGCAGTCTGGCACTCAACATATCCAACAACCACAAATGCACTTGTTGAGCTTGCTTAAATTGACGCAGTCTGTTCTATAGATGAACTGTGCGCTGGAACTTGCCATTGAACTACACAGCGCATCATACCCTATCCGCAGGTGTTTCACGCATTCCATACCTTACGCAATATCTAAAATGGCATGGCCCCAATGGAACCAGGCTCATGCGCAGCCTTTACATCCACTCACAGTGTCACCCGCGCTGTGCACAGCTGCAACGAGGTCATGATTATTATGAGAGTAGGCAAAAAACTCTAATCGATACAGATAAATTATTTGGGTGGTAAAACTCGAACTCTGTATGTCCTGTTGTAAACTTGTATCCCAAGGGCATCCACTGCGTGGCATTGCGAGCCATCACCCAAGGATTGTGAGCCTCACCAAGGCTTCATGAGGTTCTAGTCACAAACCTCTTGAGCTTCCACCAGAGGGGTCATGATCCTCATATGCGGCTCCCGAGGCTCATAAGAGGCACCACGAGAAGGTCAAGGGATGATCTATTTTTAGAACAGGCGAGGATGACACCTCACAGGCCAAAAACGTGTGACATACGAAACCGGCCTTTTAGGTCTCTATTGGTACCGAAGAGGCGCTGCCTGAGGTGCCCGTCTAAAAGAGGTTTTGACCCAAAACCAAAACACCAAACGACATCAAATTTATATATATTTTATTTCGCAGGTCCCCGACGCCAGTAGACGGCTTGCCTCTTCAGACGGTCTAGTCAACAGACTGCTCCGCCAGCTGGCAAATGAGTCTGAAACACCCATGGTGTAGATAAGGACGTTCCGACGTTCGGGTTGTTTGAGTCGATTAAAGTGGTTTAGCAGCCTGAGGCACGTTAGTCCCTCACCTGAAGGCCAGCTCTCAGGAGTCAAGGGATGGGTTAACCATAAGGGCTACATTATTAGCAAGGACTGGTACTGTCCAAAAGGAGGGTAATGTACTCAAAAGGACGGGGACAATCGTTCGATGAATGATACACAACACAGTACACGACAGTGCACAGATTAAAAAAGAGGGAATCTAAGGATGCACTGGATGCAGAATGTCATTCGAGGTGCGTGGTATAACTTCGTGATGTCCATGGATGCATCGGTGAGCGTTCGTGAGAGGGCCTGCCTGTTCATTGTCTTTGAGATTCGTTCCACCGGGCCCTGAGGATACGCTGTCCAATGTGTAAGCGCGACAACTAGACTCGACCCAAGGAATAACACCAACCTTGGGTTGCTGAGAAGGCGCGAAACTATCTGGTTCGACGTCTTGCAACTTCCGCTTCACACCGCGCGGTGGAATCGTGATGCACAGGCCAGAGTAAACCTGGAGGTCCAACTATATGTCCAGATCAGCAGTCAACCTAAACGATGGCACAACCTCGCACATACCGGTGTCAACAATGCATCCGGTATATCCATGACTGTTCAAAAAACACACAGGTCAGTCTCCAGCAAACGCCGATATCACGCCACCCCACGTACACGACGTCGATGACGCCGCGGATCCAAGCATCATCTCTTCCACGCCACTCTCATCTTCTGGCAGCTGTCTCGGCAATAACCGTGGCGCACCCGGCACGGGCTCTTGAAATGGCGGCGGCTGCCCGCACGAATAACCAACGTTGAGCTGGAGCTTGAGCGGTGGCAGACGCAATACAGCACGGTGCCGTCCATCGCGGCGGCGGTTCTTCCGCACGATGACACGAGGCAAGTTTCTTAGCGCCGGACCGCGCATATATGCGTCTTCTTGGCGCGCGCCGGGGGCGTATAGCTCGGTCTGCGGGTCTACCCAGCTCGGAGTGACCGCGGACAGGTCCAATACAGCGGGTGTTCGGTTGGAGATGTACTTTTCTGGACAGGCGCGCGCTTTGAGAGTGTCAATGCGCAGACCGGCGCGGAAGGCGCGTCGCTTGGCGTGGTGGGTGGGACGGAGACGACACCGGAACTGGCGAGCGATTTGGTTGTAGCGCGTGTTGGTATGACGAAGTCGTCGGACGAGCTGGGCGAAGGCGGCGGTGGAAAAGGAGGAGCGGGCCATGTCGAGGGTGGTGGCAGACATTCAGGAAAGAGAGAGGGGGACTCTGGAAATGAATGCTGTGCCGAATAGCCGAGGGGCAAGTCACGCCGGCGTGAAATGTAACACAGGGAAAGAAAAAGACGGTGAGGGTTCCAGACGGCGAGACTTGGCCAGCAAAGGTCCTATTTATACCCCTCCAGCGCATTCCCTTTGTGCAGGGACAGCACGTCGCGGATGTCTCAGACACAAAGCAGAGGCTCGCTTAGTACTCCATGATCGACATCATACAAGTCATGTGACACCTTGGTGACTTTTTACAATACCAAGGTAACTTGCTCATCCGAAGTCGGCTTGCCCGTCCCATACACAAAGGAGTGTCCGCGAAGGCGTTCCCCCACAGAGAACTCTGAACACTCAAGACGCCCACGGCCAACACGACTACTTCCGGAATCAGAATACTTACTGTCTTTTGAAAGGATTACATGAGTACAAAGAGACGTTCTGTCCATGACGTATACAAGAGTGGGAACAATACAGGGTCGAGTCCATGTGACGTCCAAGATCATCAGCCTCGCTCCACTAAACCCTCAAGACATACTTGTTACCCAACGAGGAAATCCCACACCGTTTGAAAAACATGGCACTCTCATCCACGTCGACGTCGACCAGTTTTCGCTTCGGTTGACGACGCGGAACAGAGATACCACGGTCAGCATACACTACGTTGACCTGCGCACTCTGTCAGTCACACCAAGACGCCACCACTTTTGTGCTTACCGGCATCGTCACCAAATTCGCCACGTGTGTACTCATGACACGTCGCCAAACAGGATCGTACGTACACGCTGCCTCGGGCGACCATGATTCGTACGTCGTTCTACCTGTCTCCGTTTCGCATTCCAACCCGTCTTTTGGCAACGGTTTCGGTCGCCATCGTGGCGCACCAAGCACCGACGGGGCCCGGAACGGCCCATCGCGCTGGCACGAAAGCACATCATCGATATTGCAGAGTCCGAGTTGGAGTGGTGACAAACGCGTTGCTGGCTGCTGTTGCGTGACGACGTGCGCGACTTTGGGCCATGGGTTAGGCAGACACATATCCTCGGCACGCCAATGTGACCTGTCCTCTGTGTCTGTGTTTGTCTCTGTCTCGGTGGCCACCGCCGCTGGAATGCCAGCAGTCTCACTCGAGACGGGGGCGACCTGGGTGGATGCCGCAGAGACAGAGACAAGAATATGAGCGTCTGGCCACGCAGCGCTCGCTTTGGACGTGTCGATGCGGAGACCAACCCGGTAGGCACGCTGTTTGGCATGGTATGTCGGACGCTGTGCACGACGGTACTGGTAAGCGATCAAGTTGTATCGCGCGCTGGTGATGCGGAGTCGGCGAACGAGTTGGGTGAAGAGGGGGATTGAGAAGGTCGGGTGGGATAAGGTAGCGGTGGACATGATGGAGAGACTAGGACGCGAAGAAGGGGAAGGAACGAAGGAAAACGTGGATGATCAACGTCAGGTGGGGAAGAAAGGAAAAAGTAAATCGCGGTGGGTGCCAGACAGCGAAACAGAGCGAACTAAAGGGCATTTTTATACTGCTACGATGAAACCTGCCGTGTACGTTTTGTGGGTGAACCTCTTGGCCCATTTGACGTGAGCGAGTGTTCTATGTGGGCGCGATGTTGTTCCGAAAACAGAATGGACGTGATCGACGCCAAGCACGTGATCTTATATCGAAGGGAGAACAAAACGGTAGTCAACACGAGGCGGTCAGTGGGTGCACATTGACACAACTCGTAGCGTCATGCCTGCGCGTGCGCACAAGATTGGCAAGTTGACCGTCATCCTGGAGATGAATCCATCACTGACCATCGATACCAGGGTCTCTGCTCTTTTGTCCCAACTGTGGCACCCTGCTCGCCTTGCCGCAGGGTAACGAACAGAGCGTCACTTGTGAACAATGCCATCACGAGGAGCCTGGTTCTTGTACGTCTCGTCAACCATGCTTGCATACCAGCTGTTTGTGACTTTATCGCAGCGTATGAAAACATTGAGATCATCACTCGCTCTCATCCGGATGCATTCCCATCTGCTCTGCGACAAAAGCGCAAGACTCAAACAAAGATCCATCAAGGGAAAGAGTTGCCCAAGGTGTGCCATTACACGTCCATCCATTCAGAGCGTGTCGTTCAACACAGGACTCAGGTGACCGAAAAATGTCCGGCATGCGGACACCTCGAAGCGTTTTACGAGGAGAAACAGGTACGTGGTCCGATGGAGCACCCCACCACCACAACTCACGTCACACAGATGCGCAGTGCAGACGAAGGATCCACGATTCTCTATACCGTACGTCTCTGCTGCCCAAGGTATATCTCTCCGCCTGACATGACCATTTTCAGTGTGTCTCTTGCAAACACGGGTGGCGGATCAACAACTAAAAAAGGGGTACTGCGCCGGGACATGCGCGCGGATCCCGGCCTTGTGCTCTACACGTTGACCCCTACACTACAGAAAAGGGCCACCACACCGAAACCGCCAAGGATGCTTGCGAGTGATGCAACAGCGCTTTCCCGAATAGGGATGTTGTCTTTTGGAAGGCTGTAAGAAAACGATGTATGAGTGACCCAGGGTGTATGGTGCGGATGTGGATGAAACAGACGTTGAAAAGTAGAATGTGAGCACGAATGTCGAGACGAGGAGAACGAGTGCAATGTATGGGAGGAGCGACGCAGAAACGTAGGGTGTAAACGGAGGGAGCGACTTGTGCAAGGCCTTTTGGGCGTGAGCGAGGGGGCGGGTGTGGGTGGATCTGGACGTACCTGGATGGCGTCGTAATGGTCCATGTTGTCGGCGTGGTAGTGGATTGGAGGAGGACAACAGCTGACGTTTCATTTTGGCCAGCCAAACATTAGTCAGCAACCCATATCAACGCCGACTGCTGTCCTCCTTCCCGTCTCCTCCCTCCTTGTCAACATATATATATATATCTCCACCCAAAGGTACATCCCTAGTCACAACCATGAACCCTATTTTTTCGTCCCTCTCATTGCGCTCCCAGATGTCCGCAGCGCAAAAGGTCCAGCAGCACCCCGTGTTTATCCAGGCCCAGAACAAGGTCAACTACCATCTCAACCAACTCGACAAGGAGGTCCGCACCCCCTCTTACTCGCCATTCCGACCCTGACCACCCTATTTCTCCTTCAACAGCTCACAAAGTACCCGGTGTTGAACACGTTTGAGCAACACACCCAAGTCCCCAAGACATTTTTGGCTCTTGGCGCCATCCTTCTCCTCGCTCTTTTCCACTTTGTCAACCCTCTCGCCGCACCCATCTCAAACCTCATCGGATGGGGACTCCCAGCATACCTCTCCTTCAAGGCCCTGGAAACCCCCGCGCCACAAGACGACGTTCAGTGGCTCACTTACTGGGTCGTCTTTGGCTTTTTCAATTTCGCAGAGAGCGTCGCTCTGGGTCTCATTCTCTACTACGTCCCATGGTATTATGCCCTCAAGTCCATCTTTGTACTCTGGCTTCAGCTACCAAACGTTCGGGTGCGTGTGGGTCTTGGCACATGATTCTCGTTTGGTCGTTGACAACCACTTTGTTGTTCGGTCACAGGGCGCTCAAGTCATCTATGTCTCTGTCCTCAAGCCCGTATTGGCAAATGTATCGGGGTCTTCTCGTGTGCTTGTCCCTACCGACACAGTGACTGCAGAGGGGCTGCGCGACCGGGTCAACACCGCCACTGCTGACTGAAGCTGAGTGCTGAGGTCCGAGGGATGTTGTCGATGACGTCTTGTATCCTGTGATCCGTGACTGTCCTTGTCTCGTTTCCCCCATGTCTCGTTTCTTTCCTGTTTCGTTTGTGTCCCGGCGAGCGTCAGTGACTGATTTCTTTCTTTTAATCCACGATGGTGTTGTAATGTCTGGTATATGATCACTCATAGACTTTTCTGTGTCTGTCTTGATATGATATTATCTCGACTGTGCAGCTTGATTGGTTGTATAAGATTTTGGGACTGTGCCCCTTTCTGCTACCGCAGTACAAGAAATGGCATGTGCCAGTGCATGAGCCTCAGTGACTCTGACTAGAGAATATGTGGTTACTGAATGTGCAGCCTCCAGCCGAAGCTTTTACCAAATCTTTTGCTGTTTGATCCAGAACGGTTATATCCTAGCATCCTTAAGTGAGGTCCGAGTCATCGTCTCATGTGTACTACAAAACAGGCTGAAGATCGGGCACGCGGTGGGTATCGAGAATAAATGAAAAGGGGGTGACTCACGTAACATCTTGACAGCGAGAAAACACCGCTGCTTCCGATATCGTAGGGCTCGTATGGTTGCCCGAGTCACAAGTATCGACCCGGTCACCCGACCTTACTAACCGTCCTAGTTCGCTTTAGCCCAAGGACCGATTGATTGTCACCGCTCCTTGGCGGTGACGAATATATTATAAATTTGAGTGTAATGTGCGGATGTGCGTTACTTTTCACCTTTTTTCCCCCCGTTGAATACCCATCAAGTTGCTATCCCCTTTGCCTGTGACCACAAGAGCACGACATGGACATGGACAGCCTACCACATGAAGAAGCACAGAGACGGATATATCGCGGATGTGCCCGACTTGCCGAGGCCGTGAAAGTCACGGATCTCACCAAAGACGCAGAGAAAGAATGGGAAAAAGGGGCGCTCGGAGAAGTCGTACGTCCTCTCCTTCTTTTTGTTTATCCTTGTCCTTGCACGCCGAAAAGAAACGATATTGACATCTGTTTTTGAAGATGGATATTTACGAGCGGTGCTTACATGGCACCCGGAAGACTTCAAGTTTGTCATCCCCCCTCTGCCGCTCGCACTGTTTGAGGTATATAGACAACTCAAAAAACAACGGCCAATGAGGCCGTCGGATATCCACTCGGCCTATAATCAGGCAAACACATCGCGCTTGGCATATATGAGACCAGATGAAGATGATCCGGGAATCCCACCCGACATTGGCTTGGGAAGTCCGGACACGTTCTGGTGGAAGGATCTGGAAACACGTACACCAAGAGAGCCGTCCCCCTGGCCGAGGCTTGCGCGGTGTGCCCTCAGTAAGGGTTTTGTTTTTCTCCATTCAAACACCACTTGACGCCCAACAGCAGAGGATCTTCTCGAGACTGATCTTGTGTCAGCAGGAGAGACTGACGGGTCCGACTCGGAAGAGCTCACACAGAAGCACAGGGCAGGTACTAAAAGAACACTAACGGATATCGACGAGTCAGAGGAATCGCGGTCGACTACTAGTCCACCTTGTAGACGATCATCTAAGAGGCATCGCTCAGAATCCCCGAGTGAGGATTCTGACTATGAATGTCGCTATGTCTATTACCCGGTAAGTGGGAATATCGTACTCGGGGACTGTCGGACCAACTATATATTTACTCAGAAATGCGACAACTGTGAGGATCAGGGCTGGGTCTGCCACGTTTTGCAGTCCAAGTCAAACAAACTTTGGGGAGCATGCTCTCCATGCAAGTTCAGAAAGCATGGTTGCTCGGCCATTCGAGGGAAGTGTGTCGTCAAAAAGATTTCTGACAAGCGGAACGAGTGTGAAAAGGAGTCAATCTTGTCAAGGTTACGCCCCCGAAAGTCAGGTTCAACCACGTCAGCATTTAAACGAGGCAAGTTCACATTTCTTGTGCTTTACCTCCCGAATTTAAAAAAAGTGTGACGATGGATTTTTTGGATGTGGTAGCATCGTCTTCCAACAGACCTGCGCGGCCAACGGACCCCATCAGGATCGACCCTCTGGAGGCGACCCGTCATTCTTCCACTCCATCCCCAAGTCGGTCTCTGTCATCTGACCTAATCACGCACAGTTCCCCTGCCACGCCTGCTTCCATGACCAGCTCGGGTCCGGAGACCATGACACCGAAACGTAAACTTGCTGATAAATCGGTTGGGACAGACGGAGAAGCTCTTGGGGGGCTTAACGTACAAGAATCTGAATTCCTCAAAGGTTTAATATCGTTGATCCTTCAGATCCTTCAAGCGCACCAGAGCCGTCTGGCAGGTGTAAAAAAAGAAGATCACCATTCTTAGTTGTGGAATAACGTTTTCCAATTATGTACAATTTGATGTAGCCATCTTGTCGATAGAACTTTGGTCTGTTAGAGTACCTGTACTTTCGATGAGTCTCATGTAGATCTGCTCTCTGATTGGTCGGTCGGTGCATAGATTACATAATCCCTGTCTGGTCAAGACCATCGAAATTCGACAGGGACACGAAACAGCGGCTGAACGTCGTGTTCAACACCGTGCTCGTCAGTGACTGCGCCGGGGTTCAGGCTCCCATCCCAGTCGTGGTTGCTGAATTGAAACAGATCGTGATGTTTCCCTTTTTCTTCCAGCCTGAGGTCACCTTGGTCCCAAGTTTTCAGTCAGCGCTGACACTGACCATTAAGTATGCCCCCTACGTTCACAACATACGAAGTCCATAAACAATGCCCAACACGGCAATATAAAGTGTCAGGGTACCTCCGAGCCATCCTTCTTTTGTTGCTTTTGTTCCATTCTCCTCAGTTTGTTCACTTCTCCCTTGATCGTCACCCAGCGCACTGTTCTTTGAAGACGACATGGTGGGATCCAAATTGCCACACGATGGAGCGCAAACGACTATATTCCGTGGATGTGCCCGACTCAACATGGCGATGAAGGTCAAGCGCATCGCCGGAGATGCAGCACAAAGATGGGAAGACAAAGTACTCAAAGAAGTTGTATGTTACCAAGTGACTCGCCACGATGTTAACGTGTACTGACTACCTCCGTGTGTGTTCAGGACGACATCCTCGACGCAGCGTTCAGAGGTCCTCTACCGAACCTCATCATTCCGCCACTCCCAGTCGCGCTGAAAGAGATGCAGAAACGCCTTGAAGGTCGACGGCCGATGATGCCTTCGGACATCCACTCGCCCTTTGACCAGGCGGACTCATCGCCCTGGGCAATCTGGATGACTCACGAACATGATCCAAGAATCCCATCTTGTTTCGACCTGGGAGACCCGAGCACATTCTGGTGGACAGATGTGGAAGAAGCGGCCACAAAGGTGTGCACATCAAACAACGAAGATTCAGAGGACGACCACCCAGCTATTATTTCAGACTTGCAAGCAGCTGGTGCGTGTGCCATTTTTTGGTGCTTGACACTACTTGACCATGGTTTACAGGAAAGCAGAGAGATTCCACAGCAGCGAGTGAACCTGATCCCAGCATTAGCAGTCGGCGATCCAAGCGATCTCGTGCGGATCCTCCGAGTGGCGATGACGGCGAACATTTGTATAAATATGTCCCGGTAAGTTTGAGTCATTATAGCGAATATCGACCCATTAAGTATGTATGTTGCTTAGAAATGCGATAGTTGCAACGACCGTGGTTGGGTGTGCCGCACAGTAGGGTCAGGATTTGCCTGCACTCCATGCAAGATCCGAAAGCACCGGTGCTCAGCTCGAGGAGAGAGCTCTGTCGTCAAACGGAGCGATGATTCCGTCATCACGCCGGTGAAGAAGAAATCTCGGGCCATGCCAGAAAAATCAATCATCGAGATGTTCCGTTCTCAAGTGGCGGCCGGTACAAGCGGGGGAGAAACGACCTCTACCTTGACGGAAGGGACAGCGACGGGATCAGTAACCTGTCCACCTTCCAGACCCCGACGTGGTACGTTCCCCCGTCGGACATGCTCTTGAAAAAATCTGATGCTGGCAATTCAGATGTCTTTGATGGGGTTCAAATTCCATCATCTACCCTGACATCCAACCCACGCGTGCGTCCTGTCGAACAGCTGAATATTGGTCCTCCGGGGGGAAAATGGAAGTGGCAAAAACGAGCAGAGCGTGTTGTGACCACTCGTAATTCATCCCCTGATCCGTCAGCCTCATCGTTCGAGAGCTCGACCGCTACTGCGGCTGTCATAACAGCCCCAGTAACACGCCGGGCCACTTCTGCTGCGTCCGTGCCTGGGGACATCCCGACATCCAACCTTCTCCCCGATACAAGGATGACACCTACTGGTCGCGTCCTAGTAGACAAGGCTGTTGCCACGGAGGACTCGCCGCTTGAGCGACATAACCAGAGACAGACCGAACTGTTAAAGGCATTGGCGGCGTTGATCCTGGATGTCGTTCACCAAGATCACCCATAGAAGATGGAGTGGATTAATCAATCCTTTGATTCCATGGGCTGCTCCGGAATGGATGCAGGTGCAATTGCTATGGAGAGCCTGAGCTGCAGGAATTGTTGATCACTGCGTGTCGAAGTAACTTATTTCATGCCCAGCACTTTACGGAAGGTGACGTTGCAGTATTAATTAAGGGGTCGAAGATGGACGTTCAAACGTTCATAGTTCTACGAATCTATCCGTATAGTAACTACCCTCGGCCGGACTAGACTACCTACTATCATTTATACATACTAGGACTCGGAATTCCAGTGGTGACGGTACAGCTCATTTCGACTGATACACGCATCGATACGTTTCCATGTGCCGTGTCGAACTTCGACTCGAGACTAGTGGATCCCGGCACTCACTGGACCCTTCTGGCGACTTCGTGCTACTACGGCCTCAATCATCAATATTTCAATCATCAAGCTCATCAATCACGTTGGTGGCTCTTCGCTGACTCTGAATTTCTTTTCTTCCGCCAACCATGTCGGTCTACGTAGAACTCATCAGGCAAGATATTTGCTTTCGTGAACCTAGCGAGGACGTGTCTTCATGGCCGTTCTCGGTCTCACAGCTCGTCCAGTCGTTGCGGAACGAGTTGAAACTGCCTGGATGGTTGAAATCAGTAAGTACGTGGAAGCTCAGCTGATTCAAGTCGCTCATTTGCATGTCACTTTTTGCCAAGGGTCCGATCCCGTATATCAACCAGCGCGCGATCGATCTGATTGATCAACTTGAATTCGGGCGTCAGACGACGCGTCCAATGTTGATCTCTGGGACGCCCCAGACAAGATCATCGATAAGGATACGGAACAGCAACTGAACGTCGTGTTCAACTCGGCGCTCGTTGACTGCGCCAGGGTCCAAGCAGTCGAGGCAGAAAACTTTACTGGTACCCCATATCCAAAGGAATCCTTCCTCGTCATCCTTGTAAGGAATGCTATATGGGATGCTCATGCGCGACTATCTTGCCTGTACGTCTTGCTTCCTTTGTGCTTATGTGACGCTCATGCGTTTTTAACATAGAGAAGAAGTCCCGGCAGTTCTTCCGCGACATTTCAGTGGAGAGACCGTCCCGATTCTCAACTACATGGCAAAGAGTATCTATGTACCGCTCGTCATTTCGATTTGCCAGGAGATGTCTGTCGAGGAGGGTGCTCCAGACGTCGACCAGTCCGGCGACGAGTCTGAGGAAGACTCTACAGTCGGAGCCGGATGTTCGCCTCCCACCCTGTCCGAGTGGCCCGATGCTTCCCTAACAAACAAACCCGAGGAAGTCAAGGAGGAGCCAGCCGAAGTTATTCCCCCGCCGAAATTTGAGGCTTATTTCTTTGCATATCGCCCCTCCATGGTTCCACTTGCCACATACCGGTAATGTGCATGGCCGACGAGGAGCAAATCCCGGTGTTGATGTCTAGTTTGCTCTATCAACGCCGCGTGTGGCACATCAGTGATCCGTTGGTTGGGTTGGAGTTCTCAAAGTACGACACAGTGATCAGGTTATTTGTAGGGTGGCTCGAAGACGATCTTTCTTCTGACCGTGCTTTGGTGAGTGTGCCATGCCGTTGGCTTTCATTCGATCGTTGACGTTCTCTGGTTCAGCCACGAGTTCATCTCATGGAGGTCGAGACCCCAGTCACACTCGATTTATCATCGCCCTCGGTGGCTCTTATGGTCTCTCGCATGTTTTTCGGCCTAGAACCATATATATCTGAAATCTGTGACGCTGCCAAGAACACTGTGGATAAAGTGTTTAGCGAAACCCGGACATGTTCGCTGTTCTCTTGGCGGATAGGCTCGGACACGGACGTTCAGGACGAAGAGACCTCCAGTGTCAAAAGCGACGACATCCGAGAGAAGGTGCGTCTGTGGGCGAAGAATCAGAAGAATGGTAGTGAGTCCCGCTATTGCCGATTCCTTCCTTGGATTGATTTTCTCTCGATACGCATTGACGCCGCTCCCACAGCAGTCGACCACCAATCAAGTAACGTCCGGCCAAATTTCGCCATGGATCGATAATTAGATTCGTTATTTAGTTTCCAAGCATGGGGTTGTCTCCCACGGATCGATCCGGGAAGAATGATAGCTCGTTGGATTCGTGGGCCGTCTGGATCAGGGAATGGCCCCAGTTTTGATTGAGGGCGATTCATGCAGCGAACTTGACGCGTTAAAAAAAGATATGATTGATGTCCTTTTGCATCTCATGTGTTCCAAGTGAGTGCATTCAAAGACCGTGCATCTCGCTCACCACATACGCGACGACTTTTCAGATCCGCTGCCACAAGCGGGACAGATGACGCTGGATGTTCGGTCGTCGGGTAGTACCTCGGTCACTTCCATCTGATCCGGAGTTAATGCAGCGCCATGATGAGTTTCATCTGGCCCGAGAGCTGGCATGCTAGAGTGCGTGATTTTGTATGCACAGCAATCCCGAGGTGTCTCAAAATGTTTTCCAGAAGGACCTACACTGTGCTTTCCACATGGTTTGTCTAGCTCAAGTCTTTGGTTCAAATGCCTTGGCGCATGTTTGGGCAGCCGCCCTTGCTTTCCCAGCCTACGTATGTCGCCTGAATACTCGTTCTGGTGCTCGGATCGATTCGCAGCAACCGAATGGATGTCAACCAGCCAGATACAACGCCATGACTTGCTGGTAATTGTGTAGCATGCCGGACTCGGAGGTGCTGCGCCATATTGTCCTCAACTGATGACAAGCGTCTCCACCAAAGGGACGACCCTCCACCCCACTGAGCGCGTGTTTACGTTCTCTGATCTCGAACGGATTCTCTACCATTTGCAGTCATTGTCGGATATTCTTGCTTTCCGGAATGAAGGTCGAATTTTCCTGCCGAACAACCATATGTATCCGAGGTCCGCCAAGAGTGATTATTTTGACAATCCACCCACGTAATGATTGGCGGTATCTGACATCAAATATATGCCAGAATATAGAGTACTTCGTCGCAGATATGTCGAACTTCTCTTGTGCGCAGCCTTGGGCACATTTACATAGTGGTCCGAGTCATTGTCAAACCAGTATTGGAAGCGAATTCATACCTAGCAACGACAGAGGTAGGCATGCTACAGTGAGTTGGTGGCAGTAGAGGTTGAACGTTTAGCATTGCCGACGCGAAGCACAGTGGGAAGTCGAACTGGATCACCGCAGGCGTTTCCCCGACCCCACACAATCTCCGCTTTACCCGATTTCTTCATTCTGAAAGTTCAAAGGACAATGCATCATGTCTAGAGCACCACAGGACGTGTACGCGAGATATCTGTTGTCTTCGCGCGGCTACCCTCTGTGGATCCCCGAGCCAAGTCAGCAACTCCTATTGTCTCGACCAGACGGTCTCAGAATCGGAGATGTTGGTGTCGTTGTAGAAGATGGTGGTTTTGACGTATTTTTCAACATCTGCTTACCACGCGAACACCCTTCCCACAGAACTACTGGTGTTCCGGACAATTTCAAACTTGTCGATTTGCGCGATGAAGACATCAGAATCATTCCCAGGGTGGAGAATCCCGGTCGTATCATTTCGACCTCTTCTGTGACGAAGATTAGGACGTTCGAACCGTCCAGTGCCACTCCGGGGTAAGCCAGCTACCACTGATGAAGAAACCACTCAATACCATCTCTTATATGTCAGCGCTCAGTCGGGTAGGAGGAGCTATGAATTCGACTTGTCATCTAGCGGAGGGGCGCTCCTTATCCTTCCAGAAGGCGCGGATCGCTACGACCTACGAAATCGCCGTCTCTTCTTTGAGGAGGCAACCAGACATGGAGTCGACTGGTACCGTTTTGCTGAGGAACGCCTAGGTCGCATGATCAGTCACGACTCGCTTTACCTGATCACGGGATTTTACAAGGCACTCTCCTGGTCTCTCGCAGCATTCGAGAACGCTGCAGGTAGCGGAGAATTCTCGGCGCAGTTCAAGATAGCACAAGTTGGAGGAAGTAACATCACAGGAGGTTATACTTGGGAGACCACACGTGGCCTAGATTGGCGTGTTGGGCCTGCAGAGAACTACGGGTTCCCCAACCAGTCTGTCTTCATTCGTGGGTTCAAAGTCGCATTGCGAACCGACTTCCTGGGTCATCAGCGGGTCGAGGTCAAAGCGGACGCTCCAAGTACTAATGCTAAGCATGGGAAATTCTCCGATGGTGTCGAACGTAGCTCCTGGATATCAAAAGTTTGGAAGGGATTATCGAGAAATACTAGTCGCTCTGGAACAAGCATGCAAGACGAAGTAGTTCATGGGCCGGCCACTGACGAGGCTGGCGGCTATTATCTGAGTCGTGGGCTTCCGGGTGATGCGGAGAAGCATGTAGTTGTTCAGCCCGTGCCAGAATTCTCAGAGGTCCGTATTCCATCTACGGTATCAACAGATTCGTGAGTTCGCGCATTCTGACAGCAAAAATAGATTTTCCATCCCTCTGACATTATAAACCAGTATCTGTTTGAAAAAGTGAGTCTTTATGCTATAATGCATATGATCTTCTCCACCTTGACCATTATAGGAAGATTCTGCGAATGTAGCAGTTACCCATGATGATGACTGGATTACCTTACTCGACGAGGTATTGTCTACTATCAACTGTCCAAGTATCGGATCTTTTGATCCTGTTTCAGGGAAAGTTAAAGCCCGAGGACTTTGTGCAAATGAATTCTTCCCGGGTGGAGGAGATTGTAGCCAACAATTTTCATGTAGTCTCGCAGGAAGGTATGCCTATTGCTACAATGATGTGACAGTTACTCATGACCGTCAGGTGTTGTATTCCTGCAAGGAAAAAAGTAGGCCCTTTTGTGATCAGAGATTGACCAGAGCGTTCACCATTCACAAGTAGTACTGTAGCCATAGATAATGACGTCGATCAACCCCCTGCGTCCCCACCTATTGGGACGAAATGGAGGGAAGATGTACCAGACGACAGCTTCAACACCCCCGTGGATGTAGAGGCCCCTCCGCCAGCGTATGGAACGGAGAGCCCGGAGCGCCGTGAGTCTGCGGACGTGGCAGAGAAGTCATACCTGCTGTCTGGATCACTTGGTGGTAAGTGCCTCGAGCGTGATTTGCCTCCCTCAAGTGACTAAGTGAATCCTTCATCTACATTGTAGTTCCGGGGTTGACACAGCCGCCGGACATCCACTGGCTGTTACTGCCATACGACCCTCGAACATCAAAGCACCTACTCCGTTTCGATGTCATATTTCCCGTTGACCAGATATGCTATCAGTACAGCAATAACGCTCGGGAGCGGCTCGCGGACGAGGTCCTCGACGAACCAGCCTTCAGCGAACCCATCACCAAGATGAGGATCACATTCGAGCAACGACCATTTGACTGGACCATCGACGTCGACAACCCACATCCCATACGTTGCCGAGACGTCTTCGAAGCAATCTATAGTAGCTTCAATCAACAGCTCACGCTGGGAGAGCTTTGGCGCCTTCCAGATCGGTGCGCATGTGAAGACGCCTTTCGGATACGCACGCTCGTCCTCAAGAGTTCACAAATGGAACGGTCGCTGGGATGGAAACGGGTGGATGCATTGTTGCACCACACGATTTTTCATGGTTTGACGCTGAACTCAGACTCGGAGGGCGAGTGGGTCCTGAACCTGGGTGCTCCTTTGCCCGTCGCTAGTCGTGGTCCCCCGCTTTCTCCGACGTCATTCTTCTCTCGTTGTCGTCATGACTCGTCCTCCACGGAGGAAGACAGCGCGGAGAGTTCAGATGAAGCTATTAACTCCTCAATGTCTCCGATACTTGCCCTTCGTAGTTTGTATACCACCGAGGCGGTCAGCGCGGGGAAACTAGCTTTACACAGTTCCCCTTACGCTACCACTCTGGCGGTGCCACCTCGACAACAATTTGTACGGTCAAGACCCGTCCACCGACCGCTGGGCCCACGCTCACACCAAAGGTAATGGTAGCGAAGGTCCAAAAAGAACGGCACAGGCTAGTTCACAAGGTTACCCATGCAATTATAACACATACACATCTATGGCAAGAGGCTCAGATGCATGTTGATCTCGCAGTCTTCCATCCCTTTTGGTTCGAGACTTGTGCAATTACAAAAACAACTGGCACAGGCGTAATTTACAGGTCATGCATGTAATCAGGATACATATCTACGCGACGCGCTAGAGAGAAAACACGAAAATTTACGCCACTTCACGGACGATCCCATAATACCTCAGTGGACTTCGACTCCTTGCTCGGTTTTGGTTGTCCCTGGGGTGGTCGAGGTAGGTAAATGAGATAGTTTACGGAAGATCTAAGTCGAAGAGGTTCGTCAGTAACCGTGTCAGAACAGCGAGGTTGATGTATTACCTGTATAAAACATTCTTTTGGCTGAAGACCGTTCACGGCCCACTTGCCATCAATAATGACAAACGGCACGCCATCGATACCTTTTGCCTTGGCGGCTTCGGTCATCTTTTCCACGCAATCCAGATATTCTGTGGAGCGTAAAAACTCTGTCGCCTTGAGAGTGCTCGATCAGTCACATGTTAACGTCAGAGGACGACAACATACCTGTTCCTTGTTCATAAGACCGGTGTTAACAGCAGCATCGACCAACACATCTTCGTCACTAATGTTCACCGTCTTTGCAAGACACGCATCGAAAATGAACGAGTTGAATTTATCTTGCAGGACCTGACCACCGTCCTTGTATGCTTTCGCAGACAACCGATGGGCCTGGATGGTCCCACAGACGATGCTATCCTCCGCACTGGATAATCGAGGTATTAGAAGAAATAACGATAATGACTTGAACTACAGACAGTGTTAAACCTGCTTTCACCGCAAACTCGTTGAGCGCCTTCAGTTTTATTTCAGCTTGCTCATTGCCAAACTTTTTCGCGACATAGGCATTGCGATACACAACCGTATTCGGGTTCGCGACAGGAAGAGCCGACAAATTCACGAGAGTAAAGGGCCGGAATTCGACGTCGAAGCGGACGGGCAGATCCCGACAGGCCTCGATTGCATCCCGAAGAATCTTGTCACATATATAACAGAAACCACAAATCTACGCAGAGGAAAGTAGCTGTTAGGAGGTACTGCAAAAATTAAGCATGACGTACATAATCAGATATCACGATGATCTTAATGGGACGGAGAGACTCTGGCGACGCCGGGCCCGTACCCGCGGCGAATTTGGAGGGAATGCTATTGATGAAAAGGGATCAACGGAAAAGTACATGAACATTGGCCCAAGCACCGACCTCTGTAAATTCGCAGACAAACTGGATAGTAGGGTAAGGGATCGAAAACGTGATGAGATGGACTCGACACATAGTTTTGTGAACACACCTCTCTGCGGGTGTTGATTCCGGGGCGGTCGAGTCATTACAACGGTAACTGCTCTCGGATACGATGCTGAGAGACTCAGGGTGGTTAAGCTGCAGACTCTGCATTGTTGGGGTGGTGTCTTCAGTTGTGGCGATGCAAGTGTCCCAACCACTATGAAGAATGAGATCAGGACAGTCAACTCCGATACACGGAGCAGAAACAGACCCCTTGCTCTCTAAATATGCCACCCCTAAATAATATAGATGATGTTAATAAATGACTATAATACGTTGTAGAACGCTTACCCCCTCGTACGACTATGTTGTACCTTTCGGACACAGCTTTCACCAAAAGTTCGTCCTGCAGAAGCTCTTCATGCTTGAGCAAACTCTAAAACATACAGACATGTCAACACTTGAAAGAGAACTCTTACGAACACACTACCGACCTTGTCGAGAAGTGAGCCCCAGTCACTGTCACGCGTAATCGCCACCTTTGCAGATGGTTCCTGTGGAGAAAGATGTGTTAGACATGCGGCTAATACCACTCTAACAAGACATACCCTCTGGAGTATATATTGATTGATGACGTCCGAGGGGTGGAAAACCTAATAACGCCTTGAGAACTGCAACACCACATACTCGAATGATCAAATCCGTACCGGCAAAATTTCAGGTATACGCGAGATCTCGATACGCACGCCTGCGTTTTGACGCGAGGTCAGCGCCGCACTTCGATCGGCCCCATCATTCGACACGCCAATGGTCCTAGAAATACCCCTCCAAACGTTGCCTAGCCACGAGTCTCCAGAGTCTCTACGATTGGACCGAAGGTTAGGGGGACTCGGGTGGAAGCTGACCCATCTCTGGGGTACGCCTTGCACCGCGCTCCTCAGCGCAATCTTGAATCCACGGATCAAGACGGCCTGGTTTGGGATCCCAAGACCATCAAAGGGACCAATGCGCCAATCCATACTCCGCGTCGTCTGCCATCTATAACCTGCCGCCATGTTCCCGCCCTCGTGCGCCCCGATAATGAACTGCGCCGAAAAATCGTCACCCCTCTGTTCGTTTTGGTACCCTGCGAGGCTCCAAGAACGGGCCTTGTGAATGCCCGTGATGACGTAGATGGCGTCGTGACTGATGATCCGACCGAGGTGCTCCTCTGCGAAATGGTACCAAGCCGCAGCGTGGCGACACGCCTGCTCAAAGAAGGGTCTAGGATCTCGGACGTCGTGGCGGTCTGCGCCTTCGGGGAGGATGAGGATTCCACCTTCGTTGGACGACAGGTTGAACTTGTATCCTGTGGCACCTGACTGGCCGTTCCTATCCGATGTTTGGTTGGTATGAAGGGGTCGAGCGATGAAACAGAAACGCACCTCGGTTCCCTATCGCTCTCGACTCTCGTCACGGAAGGGCCAGTCAAGACCTGACCGGCGCCCTCCGCGTTGGGAATGGTCTCTATGTCCGCGTCATTCAACTCGATAGGACTGAATCCGTCGGGTACGCCAGTGACTTGGTGGAAACGATGGTCCTTGGGTAGGCAGAGGTTGAAAAAGATGTCAAAATTGCCGTTCTCGGGGACGACAACGCCAACGTCCCCAATTCTGAGCCCTTCTGGTCGATAAGATAAAAGCTGGCTACTTGGCTCTGGGGTCCACATAGGGTAGCCACGAGAAGATGATACATGTCTTGCATAAATGTCCTGTGGAGATCTGACAGCCATGGTGGAGTTGAGTAGAGTTGTCCGAGTAGGGGATTGGAGATTTGTGGCGCTCGGAACACGTCAATATTGTAAGCCAAATGCTGAGTAACTCGTTAGTAAGTCGAGGAACGAAAACACGTTTCAATTGCGAAAGACAAAGCAATGCAGCAATCTAAAAGCAAGGAAGAACGTAACCGACTGATTAAACTGATAGCGTAGTAATGTAGTTAGTTTAGTGAGCGCAGTCATTCTTTGGTACTTCCCCAACTGCATATCTAATAGTAACATGGGTCGGGATAAAGGCGCAGCATCCACATCTCAAGCAAGGTTGGCCATTTCCAGGACAACCATGGATGCGAGGACGGCTGTCCACGATACCGCATTACCAAAACGTGTACCACTTCCGACGTCCACGCTCTGCGGACATAAGTTTGTGCCTCTAAGCGATGTCACTGGCATGAGTACCTGTCCAGACAAATATGTAGCAGAGTAATGGCACTATCTCCCAAAACCAGGTGCCTTACCTTTGGCATCCCCCCATCCGACTGGATCGATACACTCCCGTCTTCTCCCGCAAGAAATTTACGGCAGGTCAACACGTCTACAAGTTGTTGTCTGCCCTTAAGCACCGGATGCGTCACATTCCACCTCACGGTGCTCGTCTGCTGGCTACCAATATTGGTCAGGAGTGCCAGCAGTGGCGGTTTTGAAACCACGAGCGTACTTGACGAATCGGTGTCCAGAAACTGCATCTAATTTTATCAATTTGATTAATCACTGTCCTCACTCGTGCTCGCGATCCCTTGGATTCAAAGATAACTGACCGGCGTCGTCAAGAAATACTTTTCAGAGGCGATCGCTGCTCTCCGAGCTTGGTTTAGTGCTGTGACCATCATATAGAGAGGATGCTCGCGGTTATATCGAGTATGCCAGAGTCTACGATAAAAGTCAGTTTGACCGTGGTGGGGTCCAAGCAGAAACCTACGCTTCATGGTTATTCGGAAGTATGCCGCCAGAAAATCCTTGTTCCTGACCTGACACCCTGTGAATAAAAATGTCTTGCCTTGCGACGAAAGTTGCAGCTTACCATAATAGAGTATGGGGACGCCGTCGTGAATAAATGGCCAGACAATGGCATTCGCACGAAGCTATGCTCAGTACTTTAGTTGACACTTCGGACCAGGATATAGAGCGATTCATACCGCAGGATCACTGGTCACTGAGCCAAAACGGGGTTGGTCATGGTTCTCCAGGAACGACCCTGTCATAAAGGTTCCAGTCGTGTATGCGTCCTGCGATAGCTGAACGATGTTTTTCAACGCGTTGAAATCGCCTTCTGGAGACGCAAACGCGGGTACAAGCTCGAACCAAGTAGGATAATCCAGCACAGCGCTCATGACGCCTTTCAGAGCATCAATGGGACGTTCTGGGATGACAATCGAAGGCCCTCGACTCACTTGTATATGGAGTGGTATAATTGACGTCGACCGAATACACCTATCCAACATTTCAGTTGCTTTCCTTCTGTTTTGACACGTGACATACCTCTCCCAGAGTGAAAATACCAGCCTGAGTCGTGAAAGTGTTCCAAAAATTCCTCGAAACAAACTTGACTGTACTCAGCCTCAGGCCATCCACCCCGAAGTCCCCAATCACGTCCGCGATCCAGTTGTTCAGCGTACCAATCACATCTGTGTTTTCCGTATTCACATCAGCCCATGGCATGTTCTCGTTCCCCAGCCAACACTGTTCCACCTCAGTTTGGTTGCTGTAATCTGTGATCCAGCAGACAGGGTGGAAATCCGAGACATCGATGAAAGGGTAGACCGAGGTAGTGTTTCTGACAGGCGTTGAATTGCTCATTGCAAGTTGCACAGCGGTGGTATTGAAAAGATGATGAGATACCATGTGATTGACGACAATGTCGAGCATGAGGTACATCCCTCGCGCGTGGAGGGAGTCGCTGAGGTTCTTCAGGTCCTTGGTTGTACCAAAATGAGAATTAAGTGCAGTCAGATCCTGAGGCCAATAGCTGGACCGAGATCTGTCAATATCGGCGTCGAGGGTGAGTACTACGGCGAACGCACCCGTGGTAAGCCTCGCCCATCGGAGTCTGGCCTTCGACATTGGCAAACGGCGGTGAGATCCAAATGGCATCGAAACCCATGCCTTGGATGTAATCGAGGTGATCAACGATACCTCTCCAAGCACCACCACAGTACTGGAGGGCAGAGGTATTGCACGGAACGTTGTATGCGGTACCGTCGCTGACATCCTGGAGAGCAAACCTATCCGTCATGACCTACGACATTGTTGAGCATCCATCGCCAAATGAAAACGGTATCAAACATGCCTGGTAAATGGAGCGTGATCTCCAACTCTGTGCATCGGCAGCCGACGATGGTAAAGGAAAGAAACGAATGAGAGTCAGTAAGAAGAGTACGGGGAACATGTCTGAGGGAAATTGAATGTCGGTCCCGGCTCGTAAGAACGCCACTGAGCAGGTGGGCGAGTTCTAGAGGAGGGACGGTCGGTGGGACATTTGTTCGGATGAACCGCTGTGCCAGCTGCATTCCACAATGCCGTTGACCTCCGTCGGCAATTAGCCGTATATTTGTATTGGAGCAGCCCGCTCCATCACACGTCGACGCGTCGTCGTCACGTGGAACGAAAATCAATCTGCCACTTGCACCTTGGCAAATGGAAAGTGTGGAACCTTGGAATTGTGGTCGTGATTTGCTCCTTCGAATCTTCTGGGGATTCGGTGGGCAATTGAGACTCGTTCGCGCGGCCCGTCAACTTGGAGCGAAACAACTTTGAACGAGCCAGCGATCATTAATCTTTACATAAGCAACGGTTACTCAAAGGAGCTAACCCCACAAAGTCATCTGCATCCAGGCCACCATGTTCTCAAAGACACTCCATGAAGCACTTCAAATCGCTCAAAACTCACCGCTGTCTACAGCAGCTGGTGTCCTCGCAGCTGGTCTCTCGACCTTGTACCTCTTTAGATCACACCGGTCCCGACGGACGTCCAAAATTCTCCCAGCACGCGAACGTGTGCTAATCCTCGGCGCAACAAGTGGCGTGGGCCAAGTGATGGCCCACAAATACGCTTCTCGTGGTGCTTTCGTGTGCATAGTAGGCAGGCGACAATCTAAGCTAGACGAGGTGGTGCAGGAATGCCAGGAGCTCTGTGAACGAGGAGGGTTCAAAGACTGCGTGCTGGGCGTTAGAGCGGATTGTGGGGATGTGCAGGACATGGTTCGATTGCGCGAAACACTGCAGAAAGGTCTGTCATAGTTTGAGTTGATGCAATATGCGCTGCTTATACTATCTATAGCATGGCGCGGACTCGACACGCTTATCCTCACGGCGGGTGTTTCCGCTCTCCAGCCACTCATGTCCGTTGCAGGTGTAGACATGTCTTCGCTAGACATTATCGGCTCTCAAGCTAGTCCGGAGGGTATCCAACACGCCGTGAAAGCTGCCACGGCTGCAGTCAATGGTAACTTCATCGGTCCATACATTACCGCCATCACATTCGTAAGACCCGTACACATCATCGAGAAATATTCTGACGTGCTTTTTAAATAGATTCCCCTACTCTCGTATACTTCCACATCACCGTCGGTACTTTTGCTATCAAGCGTAGCGGCAGTAATTCCGCCGCCGACGCGTTCACTCTACTCCGCTACGAAATCCGCATCGCTGTTGCTCTACCAAGCGCTCTCCATCGAACACCCTTCTATCAACTTTACGTTTTTCCTTTCAGGAACAATCCAGGGTAATTTCCGCGCCTCTGCAGTCGACAACCCTCCTGGTGTCTCTAGTCCCGAAATCCACGAATCCGATCCTATCAAAAACGGTCTAAAATGCGAGTTTGTCGCGGATCGATGCATCCGTGCAATTGACACGGGTGAGAGGACAGTGTTTACGCCATTGTATTTCAGAGCAGGGCATATTTTGTACTGGATGTGGCCGGCCTTAGTCGAGTGGAGGGCGAGAGTCAAATACAACTTCAAGTGAGGTCTGTGGCTTATGAGTGTTGAAGTTCATTTGTCGGAAGCTGTTTCATGCACCAATGGCCATTGAGTACTTGAGTTTTGTATTATTGCTAGTCTTGAAGATGTAGGACAGTACACTGAGTAACTCGATGTCACGTGGTCTTATCAGATACATGTCACGTTGCCACATACTATCATGATCCATGTCGTGATGCTTACTACTGTATGTGCTGATCAGACCTCAGGATCATCAGATACTAGGCTGGCGTTCGAGTGCAACCTGATCCGAAGTTGGGACTGACGTAGGAACTCGGAAGACAATGACCACACCTCCGTTCGTTGTATTTGGATACGGATCTCTCATTTTCAAGGTATGTGTATCATCTACGAGCCCCCACCGTTGAACCACCTGTCTGCCAATAGCCTCCCCCACACGTTATATCCAAAGGTACGCTCCACCGTCTGTCTCGTACCAAATATGCTCTTAGCTCGCCTTCAAACGCCCTCAGTCCCCGGTTTCCTGAGAGGCTACGTCCGACGGTTCGCACAGAAATCGCATGATCATCGGGGAACACCAGAGGTATGTACGAGGATTTCATCCAGAGCGCTTCTGTTCTGTCATCCAACATTGGCATTCGGGACTGATTGAATATGCCCCGGTTTTCGCTCACGGTTTGTGTGATGCGATAAAAGAACCCGGGGCGCGTGGTGACCCTCGTGCATAAAGAAGACTGGGATAGATTTTCCGAGTCGGTGCGTCTCGTGTTTAGTTTGATCGCTTCCCACCGTCCCCAACATTGAACAACAGGATGCATTTCCGCATGAAGACGTCGTGTGGGGCGAGTATCCTCCGTTCCACGGTCTGACGACCGGCGTGGGCTCACGATGGTGAACAGGCGTGGCGTATACCATAGATCCTGCGTACGTCACCGAAGTGCGTGATTATTTAGGTGAGTCCTCGTCCAGGCCAGATATTGGCTCCCTCTGGCCATAGGGCGAATGACGTTTCTCCGTTGCAGATTACCGGGAAAAGGTGCGTGCCCCTACCCGCTGTAGAGGCCAAAGCTCGCTCCCGTCACGCAAAAAAAAATGATGGCTGGGTGATGGCAGGACGGGTACACGTTAGAAACACTGGACATATATACCATAGACGATGGCGTGGAGAAAGTCGTCATTCACGACGTACGTCTGTATTCCCTCCTCATGTTCGCCGTTTCTCACGACACGCATTGACTGGCACCTTACACCAGGCATATGTACGTACCCACCTTGACTCCCCACTGGCGCCTGTGTACAGTGTGAGAATTCTGATTCTACTTTGACATCATGTTTCCTGCACCTCGAAGTGCTACGTAGGCCGACCCGACAATCCTTCCTTCAGTACGTTCCAGCCTCCCCTTTCCAGAGTGATGTGTTCATTGCCACCACTCAATAGTCGGTTCTGAACCCCTCGACGCCCTCGCAGCGCACATCTGGGGCTCTGTCGGCCCTTCGGGAAATAACAAGGTACATTTTGTTTACCTTTGCCCTGCTTCTCGTGCCAGATCACGATATACAGGATTACCTTTACCAACTCGCCGAGAACGTCCGCGCGCTCGCACCGGCATCCTACGATTCCCACTTGTTTGCGCTCGAGGTGGGTCCGTCTGGTTGCGCATGTTCGTTGTGTACGGACTCTTGGCTGACAATGTTATGGACCCCTGCCACTGCATCGCAGACTCGAGTCAGAGCGCTCGACGTGGGAAACAGGGAAGACGCAACGGCGCGTTCAGATTGAGTGCGGGAGTTGCCGGTAAGAGATAGGAAGGTGTGCTGTAGAGAGCCTCTCCACGATCACGATATACACTTGGACAACATTCTGCGTCGCTCTTGTGTAAAATAATACTAATTTTTGCGGTCATTTATATCAGCGGATGTTTAGATCGCCTTTGCTCTCAAACGTTAACTCTGCCTGCCCCTCTACGTCTCTGAGGGTGTCCGTGCATTTGAATGGTACTTCCGTGCATGGCCGGATTGACGCTGACATCCCTTGCTGTAACGTCTTGCACACCGTAGCTGCAAGATATGAAATCGCTCCCTCCCCGGGCCGCGCTGTGATCCAGATTCCAGGGGAAATATGATCTTGGAACAAGCTTCATTGCAGATGTCCCCGTCGACATCCGATCCTACTCATTGCAGAAATTAGGACTAAGCACACTGTTGCCGGTGGTCGGAGGTTGATTTAAATAAAACGGGGATCGTGATTTACATAACACACAAGGGCCACATCTGTGGCGAAACCCACTATGGTAACTCATAACTTGGGAAATGTTGCCTGCAGCGGCTGAAACCTTGCTTGTTGGAGTGGGGTGCCAGTGAATGCCTTTGCACAGAAAAAAAAAGATGACATATCTCATGTGTCTACGTAGTGAGAACTCGAGATGTAGCTATTGGTCAAACTATGACTCTAGATTGAGGGTTATGGAAGGATACCATCACTCTTCCACTTGCCCTTGTCTAAATGGATCCACTAATGTATGAACTTGGTTGCCATCTCCAGAATTCTCGCTTCGGCGCCTTCAGCGCCTGCGCTCGAATTCTGTGTGTACACGCATTCGACAAATGCACCTCATCACGAGGAGAGCCACGACCGACAGCATGACCCGAGCCAGAACAAGGATCATCAACAACAAGGCGGAAAAGAGCGATCCACTCACAGCCCACAATAACGTCGTAGGCAATGTTGTCAACCTCGACAGAGATGTCGGCCGTAAAGGACGTCCCACAATATTCTGCCTGAATGACGGCGCTGCAAGCTTCACCGTTCGAGGCTCAGCTGGGAGACATGACCACAGATGAAATGAGGCATTGATACACGGTTTCATTGAACCGCCCACAAACGACCTGACCATTGAGACGCATGACCGGACAGCGAAAGACTGGAGACAAGAGTTTTGACAAGAGTTCACGTTAACGTTCAAGACCAGCAGTCAAGGACATCGGTCAAACATGCAAAACCAAATAAAAATAAACATAAACGTAAATGTGTGCAAATCGACCGTAACTGGTCCCCAAAACCCACTATGGTAGTAGTGGGAATCCATGTTTCTATGTTGTCTGCTTCTCGCTCACGGGATATCATGTCAATGAAACTTTATTCGCCGAGGGAAAACACAAAAGACATCAAAGCAAACCAGCTTAAAGTAAGTAATAAAATATCAAGACATAACCACCAATCTCTTGTGACTATCTGTTCATCTTCCCACATCTCCGAGTCGTGTGATGACGACGCCGTTTTCGTGAGCCGTGGTATTGGTCAACATCGTGTTGTTTTACTTGATGTCCATGATGCCATTCGCTTCATAGGACATCACGGAGGCCCCACTAGCAGTCTTGGCCGTGGCATTCACAAAGGTCACCGGGTTGAACTTCGGAAGAAGCGAGATATTGGTGTGGTTACTTGGCTGCAGATACCACTCTGCACTCTGCTGGCAGACCATAGATCCATTCACACCGCCAGTGAAAGAATCCGACCAGGCCCGGCCAGTGGAGAGATTCTCGAGCGAGGCGAAACCGGTCGTGGGGGAATGCACAGCGACGGTGGCTCGGATGATGTTTCCGGGGGCGATGTCAAAGTTTAATGCCCACTGGAACTGGTTACCCCAGCTGGCCCCACCTAGACTTACATGAAGAAGGGGTCAGTGACTGGATGCCATGATTTAAAACGTCACTTTACCCCTGTAAGAGACCCCATTATCGGTTATATATACATTGATGCCAGCCGAGAACATAAAGTTATTATCATTACACAGGTCGCCGACGCCGCCGATGCCGACCAGGATCCAGGTATCTGTGCGATTCTCACCCCAAGCAAAGGGAGTGTGGAACGTTCCGACGGTAGAAATGTAACCTCCCTGTTGGAACAAGGCAGGATGAGATCAAGCAGTACACGGTGCGGAAAAGACACGCCTCGTTGCCCTCAACCAGGAAAGCACCAGCCCAGTCTGAGGTGCCCTCGTAAACGGAGGCGTTGTTGATATCTTTATTGAAATTTTTAAGGAATCGGGGCTGGTGCTTCTCGGGATGATGGTCTGTGAGAACCGTAGGAGCGAACAAGGAACTGGAGGCGAGAGCGGAATTCAAGCGCATACTGAGAGTGAAGTTGGCATTGTAAGCGCCGCGCAGCTTCACAGTTTTATGTGTCGCAGGTACCCCTTCGCCGGTAGACGGCGGCCTCTTCCCCCGCAGGCTGTCAAATGAGTCTGAAACACCCATGGTATAGATAAGGACGTTCCGACATTCGGGTTGAAACTCGATTACTTGGAATTCCTGCCAGTGGTTTAGTAGCCTGGGGCACGTTACTAGTCCCTCACCCGAAGGCCATTCAGGAATCAAGGGATGGGTTAACCATAGGGGCTACATCATTAGCAAGGTCCGGTACTGTCCAAAACGAAGGTAATGTACTCAAAAGGACGGCGACGATCGTTCAACGAACGATACTTTACACGAGTAACACAACACAGTGTACGTCATTTTCTGGCGCGGACCATCCAGTGGCGGGATGGAATGATGCGGTAGCCATGTGATCACTGAAGCTCTGTTGGAGTCCCAAACCATCGCGATCGAGGACGATAAAGATAAATGAAATAGTAAAACATGGACATCAGTGCATAATGTATCGCGATTGCATCGAGTGGGACACCCATTACACCGAACACGAGTGTACTAAGATCTGGAAGAAGTTTTGGCGCGTCAGTCAGCCGAATCGTCAGTTTGGATATCTGCACACATGAGTCATGAGTCAGTCGTAGCCAATCATGCAAACACGGTAACACACTAGATGTATGTACGCACATCTAGCCGTGCGAGCAACTCAGGTTCCTCGCGCTCGTGTGCACGTACGCCACAGGGGGTCTCAGCGTGCCCGTTGGGCTTGGATGTATTGATCGTCATGGTCCTAACCTCAGAGACGAAGGCGTATCACATGGGCAAAAGTGCATGGACCCTGTTATTTAAGTATCATCATCTCACGTTTACGTGCGACATGTCTGTCCCATTTTACTGCTGAGGACGTCTTTCGCGGGAAGCTCGGGGTCAGATTGGAAAGTGGGAGCATGTTGGCCAATCCGGAGGTTCGGTCCAGGAACCACCAGAATGCGTGACATGTCAATCTGTAGATAGTAGATGTAATTATTATAGAGAACCAATGAGAAAAACGACGCACTAGTACGTAGTTGCATACCGCGAGAAAGCCCTGACAATGACCCTAGGGCAACAGGTAGACTCGGAAGGAGCACAAAGCCAGGCGACTGTGCTTTAAGCACAAAAGCAGACCATGTGGATAGCATATAACCGCTTGGTTGTGCTGATCATTTACTCATCAGAAAATGAATTCATAAGTTGTGGACAATAAGTATTGCGAAATACCTTCAGACACGATCCGAGTCCAGCGTAGGCCGGGCCCCTAGCTACTACGCAATTGCCAGGTTGGATCGAGGTTCACTGAACTTCATCGATTGGTCCAGGAAGCACCCACTGGAACGACCCTTAAGGCTTTAACTGCCAGATCACTGGCAAATCGATCATCCATCTCGCGTCCCGCAGAGAGCTGAAAGTAATGTAATTCTTCAGAGGCAGGAGGATCGACAATTCAGATGAATCAATCTTGCATGCTGACAGGTCTGTACTGACCTTTGAGATCGTACACCGCAACACGTTACTTGTGAGATCATCTACCAAGAACTAGCTCGCTATATCCTCCCCGACCGACACCAACCTCAACACCGCAACACTCTCGACGTGCGCCGTTTGCGGGAACAAGTCGAACCCCCTCAAACTCTCCAACACGTAGTTCTTTCTTGTCCGTTCCTGCGTCCCTTGTTCCGATGGCCCACCCACGCCGGACTCCTCAGATTGCTTCACGATCATCCCTACGTCCCTCGCCTGCGTATGCACATTGCAACTGACATACACGACTCTCCCCGCACCAAACGCGAGCAGTTGTTCCAAAAAGCGCGTATCACACCCCTTGCGTGGGGGATCGATAATCACCGCCGTTTTCTCCCTCGGAAAATGGGACACGGTGGCAAATATGTTCGAAGCGTCGCCGGCGAGAAAGGTGCATCGGTCGGGAGGGAGGCAGTTCAGTTGGGCGTTGGCTGTGGCAGAGCGTATCGCGTCGGTAGCGAGTTCGATGCCGGCGACGGTGTGAAAGTGGGGGGATAGAAGGATGGAAAAGAGACCACTGCCGCAGTATGCGTCGACGAGATGGGTCGGTGATGCGTTGTCATTCGTGGAGGTGGCGGTGGAAGGGAAGATGGCACCCCGGACATAGTTGGTGAGTGGGACGAGGATGGAATTGTTGTTTTGGAAAAAGGCATGTCCAGGGAACTCAAAGTAGGTATCGCCGACGCGTTCGCGGACAGTCGCTTTGTGGTCGGTTACACATATGTGTTGGGTGGGGTCATCTGGGGTAGGGTTGGTGAGGTCGATGGGTATGGATGGATCGAGGGAGTCACGAAGGAGGAGGGAGACGCCTTTTTTGTAGGACCAGATGTTTCTGCTAGAGTCAGCGTCGGAGAGGGGACAAGTTGCACAGACATACTGGATGATGTTTTCTCGTATTGGACCTAGAGCTCGGTTGAGTACTGGAGTGGCGATAGGACATTCCTGATGCACATGAGAGGACAGCTAGGTTTGAAAATGAGGACTAACCTCGATGTCGATCACAGTCTTTTTTCCTATCTCGTTGAAGCCGATTTTCAGCCAATCGGGCTTGGAGGAGGTGGATGGAGGATCCGCGCGAGCTTTCTTTGGCGGGGCCTCGAAGTGAGGAGTTATCTTTGTCCGGTAGTGGTATTGCTTCGGGGAGCCCATAGTAGGTAGGACAGTCGGTACTGACAAAGAAGGGAGGCTTGAGAAGTTCTGGTATGCCTTGACGACAACGTTGCGTTTGATCTCGAGCTGTTTTTCATAAGAAAGCATCTGGTACAAGATGAGCATACGGCCGATGAAATGAACTAGTGATGACATACTTGGTACTGGCACCCAGAGCACTGGCCAAAGTACTTGCACTGCACTCTGCTATCGTCTCTCAGATCTGGATTGGGATTGAGGACATCGAGCAGATCGGCAAACGAATGAAGACGTGCGCCGCGGTAGACACGCACGCGGATGCGCTCTCCGGGGAGAGCGAACGGTGCGACGATGACCCAGTTGGAGCGGGGAGGCGGTGCGAGTGCGAGGGCGTCACCATTTGAAGAGAGACGGTCGACGACGACCTCGAGCTCTTCACGAAACTGAAACGGCGCGTCCCAGTCTGTCGCGTGCTGCTCTGCGCTGAGTACGGTGTCGTGGCCGAGAAGTGCGCGTACGTCGTGCCAAAGGACGTCGTCGTGCGAGTACGGCTCAATCGCGCGCCTTTTTTCGATGCGGGGACGTTTCTTTACTCGCGATGGGGTCGAATCTTTGCGTGGTCTGAGCGACATGATCAAACGACGGATGAGGAGGAGGGACATATGACTGGTCACGTGCACGCTACGCCATTGACTTCAAGTCCGGATCGGAATTGACCCTCTTTCAGTGACCAACTACATACAAGCGAGGGGCGATGGTAAGCTCCCTCCTACACGTCCTATCCCATGGCCACTCCAAAACAATACAAGAACCTGTCGGATCTCCCGAATTTTGTGCCAAAATTGCTATCAGCGCTGCCCTCGTCCTCGCAGGCGGCGTGTTTGCTGGGTATCGTGATGCATCTCCTTTGATGATAAACTCGGTCTTACCTCGTGTCAGTCTTACTCTCGGACTCATGGGCCTCGACGAACTTCATCTTCGTGTGCTCGCCACCTCCTCAGATGACTTGGTCGAAAAGAAGAACGCACAAAAAGGTGCGTCCATCCCATTCATCACCTACATCTGTCCCTCATCCTTCCAGTCTTGAACCTCATGCGCAAGGGTCGCCATTGGGTCCTCGTCGTCAGTACTTACTCCTATCTCTTTGTTCCTCTCTTTGCTCATACCCGAACAGGTCCTTCTCCTCGCCAACGTCGTCCGTACATGTTTCCCTTGTTCGCTTCCCGTCCTCACACTTTTTCCAGATCATCAACGAAAGTTTACCCATCTTCTTGGACGGTGCCGTAAGTATCCTGATGCTCTCTTCCTCGGACGTAAATTCAATTACCTAGATCGGTGGTGGTATTGCGGCCATTGCCATCTCCACGACCGCAATTGGTATGAATTCTTACTTTTTTCTTCATTTTCCCGCTTCCTGATCTCCGGATCCATTTCAGTCATCTTTGGGTACGTATACTTGTCCGCTGTTCCGTTCTTGTCTCACTTAAACAACCTTGCTTCACTTCACAGCGAGTACGTCCTCTGCTAGATTGCTTAGATCCTTCTCGACCCTTTGTTAGGATTATTCCGCAAGCAGTTAGCGTGAGATATGGCCTCGCAGTCGGCGCTCGTTGCGCTCCCTTTGTTCTCTGTCTTATGTACTTGTTTGGTATGTCCTTTCCTGCCATTCCGTTTCAAGTACGCTATACACCGTTCCAGCCCCGATTGCTTGGCCAATTGCCAAGCTTCTAGATCATGTCCTCGGCGCGAACGAGGGTCACACGTACAAGAAGGCGGAACTAAAGTCTTTCCTCCAATTTCATCGCACTGGCGAGGAACCTCTCCGTGATGACGAAATCAGCATTCTCAACGGTGTCTTGGAGCTCAACACCAAAAATGTCGAAACTATCATGACCCCTATCAAGGTGCGCCTCCCCCCGTCCTTTAGTTATACATACTATGACATTTTTATGTTAGGATGTCGTGACCCTATGTGTGGATACCATCCTGGATCACGTCACCGTGGACGCCATGCACGTTCTTCCATTCCCAAATAATGCTTGTGCTGATCCTCCAGTCGCCCTTTAGCCTCAACAGCGGCTATTCCCGGATACCTATACATGAATCGGGAAATCCACTCGCTTTTCGCGGGCTTCTTCTCGTTAAGAAGGTGTCTTTCTTTTCTCTTTGATGTCGTTCGGGAGTTGCTCATGCACGAGTCACTGCTGTAGCTTCTCGTTTATGACCCTGCAAAGGCTCTCCCTGTGTCTCATTTCAAACTCTCTATCTTGCCCGAGGCACATCCGTCCATCAATTGCTTCCAGGCACTGGATTACTTGTACGTAGAGCCACACTCGGTTCCGGGCTAATCGTCTCACGTTTCCCTATTAATAGTCAGACTGGACGTGCGCATTTATTGCTAGTCAGCCGGACTCCCGGTTTTGCCGGAGGGGCTATTGGCGTAATCACCCTTGAAGGTACGTCACCGCGCCCCAGTGACGTTATGCACCTTCTTATCTCTCGGTCATGTGGGTGGTGTGTAGATATTATCGAGGTAAGTTTCCCTGCGTGAGAGTAGCCAGTGGATCAGTTCACGCCTTGATCAATAGGAAATCATCTCGGAAGAGATCGTCGACGAGACGGATCAGTATGAAGACAATCAAAGCAAACAGCGTGCGAAACGACTTACGAATGCAGCTGTGATGCGGGGGTGCGTTATACTTTCCCTTCTACCTGTTCCCGCCCTCCCCACACCAATGTGCACCCGACACCCACTCACGTTCCTCCTTTGACAGTATCGTCGAACGTGAACGCAGCCTCCCCCATATCCCCTCCGCCGAGGGTACCTCCCTATTAGCTTCGACACCCCTTTTGAGCGATCATTCGTCGTTTCCGACTCTTTTGCCACCAACACCACAACAATTTCAACACCAGATCCAGCATCATCAGCTGCAATACTACGCGCCAATGCCGCTACAGCAACAACAACAAAATCCTCACGGTCATACACGGGATACGGGGTTGTTGTTACATCACCAGGCGCCGTTGCGGTACGGTGCTGTGAGTCAGTCCCCCAAGAGTTGACAATAATGGTGTTAGCCATCAACGTGGCCCTGGATGAATCTATTTTCAGTCAAAGTTATCGTTATCTAAGGCTTTTCTTTTCCTGAAGCTTTTTCGGACGCCGTGTGGTAGAAAAAAAAAATTGGCTTTTGATTTCGAGTACATTTTATTATAATATTAGTTGCGTGGTTTTTGCTGTTGCCACTGTCTCTTTGTTCACCTTTTCGTTTGTCGGTATGCAGTTGGGTGCGCTTTGCAAGTTGGCTTAATGAAAGTCTCCAGTGAGAGGCACCCTCGGCGTCTCCTCGTCTCTCCACCGCCATTGAGCGCTCCTTGAGTCATATGCATTCCTCATTCGAGGTACGACCCAAAGGACAGACAGCTTGATAGTGCACGACGAGCTCCACGTGAATGCCGCTGGGACGTTCGTAGTAGTGCGTACCAAGTAACCACAACGTCACCTTGCTTGGCAACTCCCTTGTAGGTCTGGGCACAACTCCCAGATGGAGTCGGGCCACACTGGCAAGCTTATCAGGATGTTTATGTAAAATGATCAGTGATGGCAGGTAGGGTAGGATGGAAACTCTAATCAGCACTAATTCTATGCGTATGGGAGATCGGAGAGATAATAACAAAGGTGGGACTAACTAGTAACCAGATACGTAAAAGAGCTATTGCGATGAGAACGAACGGGGTCGACGAAAAACCGCAGGTTTTCCGACCCGAGGCTGGATCCGAGCTGTGCGAGCGGGATGGGTGCCGAACAGCGAGGCTGCCGAAAACGTATACCTTGCGCCCACTCAAAATTAGTTGACGTTCGGTCCTGACTGTTGGCATAGAAACTGTGCTGCTGGCGCAAGGTTCTTCGGCCCCTGATTGTGTCCTGTCTAGACTGGCACGTACGCTATTCTGGAGCCAGACAGAGGATCGTGCACGGTATGTGGCAGAAGATCATCACAACACGTCGACGTGGCTATTGGCCGGGAATGAAGACGCCATTCAATGGGTCCAGCAATCTAGGCAAAGTATGGGATATCTAGACACTCAACGAGGTGCGTATCAGAAATACCATTAGCATACATGGACGCCGAGGCTGATCATTCAATGGCCGCACTCACTTAAACCTAATGGGCCAAACAAACGTGACGGCGTATCATTAATCATTGTTCTCTGGGGTCAGGGGGAAATGAAGACTGGACCAGATGCCATCTAGAACCTTGTGCACGAAACGTCTGTAACCGAATCAGAGAGCCCAAAAACGAGCAGGTTCTGTGCAGTTAGGGCACTGGTGAACCCCCGGGTGCCAGCGCCCGTATCTGTGCCCGTACGCGGAATGGCTTTGATGCACGCACAAAGGGCACGGATTTGGACGCGAGTGTGAGGGATGGGTGGTCCTGAGTCCAAGTGTCTTGGATCCGGGGTCACGACAATGTGTCGATGGGCCCGAGAGTGAGCAAGGAACTTTGAAGTACACCCGGGTCCTTGTATGCGTATGCGGGTCGTTATCCTTTGACGTATTTGACGGCCCCGCGATTTTTTTTGGTCGTATGAAGCACGATGTAGGATTCACGACTCAGACAGAGGCACGAGACATGATGTATCGTCACAAGGGATTAGGGATACAGGCACCAAGGACGACGACAAAACACATTGACATGACAATGACAGTCTGGAGGCCCACAGCTTGACAGAGCTCGGCGAACCGGCAAGGCAGATTGCGCGCAAATGGTTGCTAGACGTCCGACTCGGGGCGATCTCGTGGGTACACAGGAGTCCGGTGCGATAACGTGGAAAAATGATTCGCCTGAGTGAGGGTTGAATGAACGCGCTGAGATGCACTAGTGACAGTGGTTGGCGGTACAATCAATGAAGAGAAGCGAGTCGGTCTGCCGGGGGACGAGAGTGATATTGTTGTTGACAAAACCGGTCAGAAGATCGGCGCCAGGCTTGGAATTCCTCGACGAGTCCCTAATCCACGTGAATGACAATGAAGGCGAAGCGGTCGTAATATGCAGAGAGAGACAGAACGCGACAAAGGCGAGACGAACAAGAACGACAAAATAAAAGTATACATTCTCTAGACCCAAGACTATTTCTGGGATGAATTCATGTACACGGTATGAATCGCTCACGAGCATTGAGGCTGAAGCTTTGAGTTTGATATCGTAGGAAAAAGGTGTCCGAGTGCTGGTTTGCTGTCGACCAGCCGTGCTTGCCAACTACTTTATGACGTCCTGAATCGACTCTTCGTCCGATGTCGTATCTTCAGCCAATTCGTCGTTCGGTTCCTCCCAACCTGATCTCAAAGGTCAGTCAATCGAATATCACGCTCGCAAACTGCACTTACCTTGAACAAGCCCTTCTAGCGATACAAGGGTCCGGCGAAGTTGACGCTCAGCACCAGCCAATTCCTTTCGGAGAGGTGTCATATAATATGGTGAACACATCGAAAAACTATGAGCGCGTCCTTTGAAACATAACATACCTCCTGGCTCGCCTCCCAGGGTGCCTGGTCATCCGTGCCACCACCCTCGTTACGCTTGTAGATGATATCTTGGCAGAGCTCGATCACGCTGCTGGCATGAGTACCGAGTTCGGATAAGATCCGTGTCGGGAGGGATCGAATGGAGGCGTATTCCTGCATGATGTCCATGACTTTCAATTTCAGCATTGACGCGCATTCGGTTAGCGAGCTGAGTTGGTTCTCGATTGCGTCGTCGCGCAGTTTTCGTTGTTGTTGAGAGATGTCCTGGACGGACTCGTGTGTAGGCGCAGGGTCGGACATCTCCCTCGAGTACGACGGGGCAAGGTGCACGAGAGAAAGGAAGCCTGGCGTAGAGGACTCGTTAAGTAATCGCATCAGAATGACGTCACGAACTTCGGACCACCGGATTCCCTTCAAACTTAATTCATGGATACTTACTGGCAGACGGAACACCGAGCTAAGCTACTGTCTCGTGATTCATCCTGCTGGAGCCAATGTTCATTCTGTGTCCCCATTGCCACTTGCAATTTGTTTCCCCCATTGGTTAGTACATGCCCAGCGAAAGTCATGACCGAGTGGGCCTTAGCTTGCATACGCTGTGACGGAAGGAAGAGGTTAACTTGGGTCAGATTCCCATCGTGATTCGTCCGAATGGCAGCCAACCCAGAGAATCGGGGAAAGGTGTCCGTGCATGATGCGGCAAGGAGGCTGGAGTAGTCGCGCCGACTGCGCAAGCCTACATAGAACAACGTTTTATGGTGTCTCGTCACGACCGTACTACGGCATTAGTGATCACTTGCCAACGTATAGTCTTGTCGGATGCCTAATGGTACGAATTGAACCCGACCACTTCATTGTACACCCTACAGACACACAAAACTCTTACACCCCATATTACATGAAAACCACATATCCAAACACCAGCACCACAAAGACAAGGACAAAGACGGGGAACGACGTAAAGGACGGAGATGGAAGGGAGATAAAAAGGAGGTCAACGGAAATATAAGATGGGAAAACGAATCGGCGATAGAATGACTTAAACAACAATCCTACAGACTGCCAACATCCAGCCAACGCGGCTTGCGTTCCCAACCAATTCATGAGCTTTAAATGCTCCAGGCGGTGAACGTGCTTTGGAAGCCATCCTGGTTGTCAGTTTGACTTACGACACCGTTTTGACCCACGCTGAGTTGGTACGTCGAACCGACGGTAGACACGCTGTAGACGGCCACACTCGATGCTGAGTCGATGTTGAAGATGTGCGCTTGGCATGAGTTGTTGGTGAGGCAAGTCTGACCATAGTTCTATGATCGATGTCGCATGATCAACTCAGGGATACTGGTTCACTTGAACGAAAGCTTACCTGGTAAAAGGTGTAAAAGCCAGCACCTGTGTAAGAAGACGTCAAACACGAGGTTAAGATGATGTAGAATCGTGCTACCGACCGAAGAGAATGATGTTGGACGAGGATCGTACGTTCATGGCCCAAGCCATGTTAACGCTGTCAGAAAAAGTTGGATCATGGTATGTGGAAGATGAGTTATATGGAGCTGGAGCGGCAGGGACAGGTTGATAGTATGGCTGAAAGAAGTGATCACGTCAAATATTACTCGAGAAAGATATATCAGACGATTGCTTACATTCTCTGTCTGGGCAAAGCCAATGTAGTGGTTCTGAGCGTCTACCAAATTGTACTGGTAGAGAGACGCGTGTTCCGCTGGCGTGGCGGATCATTGATTTCACTCTGCAAGACCAACAGACTCAAAAAGAGACTCACAAGCTGCAGCATCATCAGAATCGGTAAGGACACAGACGAGATGAACTTACAAGTTCCGATGAACCAAACAGGTCCCGCAGATTCTGAAAGGATACCACGCCCAGTGAAGATCGAAGTTTGAGGCGAACCGATGGCATCAAAATCATGGTCTGCGGTCCATACCCAGGTGCCCTGATCATTTTGATGAAGCATGACGCAGGGACAACAAATCGACACCACGAACCTCAAAGTATGCACTAGAGCCGGAGGTCAGGTGGATACCCAAAAAGGCAGCCTGGCATTGTGTGTTCACAGAGCCAACTGGGCAGTTCGCGTCTTGCATGTTGGTACCCTTAGCTAGATATACCCTATCAGTTGTTGCTGTATTCTCAGGAAGTACGACACGGACCTCCCCCGAGCCTAACGATCTCGGGGATGAGCCAATTCCCCGCAATAGCATAGACTACTTACCGGATATGAGTATCCCAGAGACCAGCGGCGCCTTGTTGACCAGAAGGATCGTGGACATTCCATTCAAGCACGATCGAACCAGGAGCTAGAAGCGATTGGGATCAAGCGTGATCAAATGGCATTCTACTCACCAGGACCAGCCGTGGAAAATAGGATGCCACTGATTTCCATGATACCCTGGGAGCCAGGGGTGCCTGCTTGTACGACGACGCGTGGGTTGGTTTGAGACTGGAAGTTACTTCCTCCTCCGAGGATGACGGTCCATGCCTCTCCGACAATCTGGGTTCCTGCAGGAATGGTTATCGTGTCCGTTATGTAGTAAACACCAGCGTCGAAGAAAATGATCTTGCATCCGGCGTACTGTAATATAAGAAAGACGCGTCAGGATGGGAACTTCAGAGCGGGGTGGATGTGATCTATACCTGGTTGAAGACGTTCTGAATAGCAGCTGTGTCATCTGTCTTGCCGTCACCCTTGGCACCTTGGCTCTTGACGCTGATAATCTGGCTCGTGGCGTAGTCCGCGTACTGAGGACGTGCCTTTCCAAAGATTCGGCCAGCACTGTCAAGGAGCATTGAAGGCTTGTTAACCAAAGGAATGTTGCCCTGCACCCAGGTCTTCTGACCACCAGTTCCGGAGTACATATATCCTTGTCCCCATGAGGCGATAGTAGTAGTACCTCCTGCGAGGATGGTACCTCCATCGCCAACGCCAACCGCCGTCGGAACGTTCGTCAGCTGGATGTTGTTGAGAACCAAAGAGTAAGGAAGAGTGCCGTTGCTGGCGACAGAGGACCGAACGAATACTGGCGTGTTGGTAACAACTGCATCGATGATGGCCTCAGAACCAACGCCCTAAGTAAGGCTAATTAATATTATAAAGAGGCCGGCGAAGATATGCGTCACCTGCTTTGCTTGCGTAACTCCACCAACGTTCAAGTCAAAGCCAATCTGTGAAAGACGATCAGGCGTTTCTTCAGCAGCTCCAATTCACGTACCTGGCAGTTATTGATAGTTACGCCCTGGAATGTGAAACCTGGTGAATGCATCAATGAAGATTCTCATTTATTGACACTGGAATAACGAACCCCAGTTCCAGATACCCGATACAGCTGGGAAATACCTCATGAGCATCCATTTACATATATTCACCCACCACTCACCAACGTTGGCATTGTTGATGGTAAGGTTGCGAACCGTGAACTGCTGATTCCCAACCTGAATACCAATCTTTCCTGCACGGAACGTCACTTATTGTTCCATTCTCTGAGGGACATTGATTACCCCCATTAAAAATGATGTCTAGAGGGACGTAAGTAAACGTCCATGTCGTATAGCATTATGGCCACACACCTCCCATGAAACCACCACTAGAGAGATGAAGGAGGATAAATATAAACCAACCTACGTTATAATAAACGCCTACCTGCCGTTCTCCATGAACATCCCTGTGACACAAATTAAGTTCGTGCAAATAATTGCCGTTCCATTGCTTACCTTGGTGGTTAGTGCCAGAAGCAGTGGACATCTCGACCACAACGTTCACCAACGAAGTCGCCTGGGCCACTTGCCAATGTAGACCGATTGCCGAATTGCCGGAAGGAATCTGCCTCATATCAATGATCAAGTTCCGCACAGAGCGGAAGCTACATCAAGACGGTTCTCAGCACTTGAGTGATGCAAGGGAATCGACAATCCGTACAAGTTGTCTTGATTGGCGAACCACTGAGCGCCCCAGCCATTGGGAATGTAAGGGTCAGCGTCTGTTTCGCTTTAGTTTCAGTGCCATCACGAGATCTGAAAGAACTGACCAATGACCGCAAATCCAGTGAAGTTCGAATGAGCGAGAAGTGACGGAAGATTCTTGGCATCTCCAATTATTTCGGTATAGTAGTAGGTATTGATAGGTGATGAAACGAGATAAGTGCTAACCATGGGTCAGCGCAGGGCACAATTAAATTCGATGAATTTACCCTTGCGGGAAATATACGGTTGCCGGAGTGAGACTACATTTTTCAGGTTAGTCGCAAAGCGTGCAAGGAGGAGAAGCTCATACGTCGACTGGGCACAGGAGCCTCCGCCACAGCGAGTTCCAGATGACATGGCTGCACTGTGAACACGGATATCAATGAAAGCCCTCGCGAGATTATCAAGAACTAACTTGATCGCGGCCGTATCATCAGTAACGCCATCACCCTTGGCCCCAAAGTCTTTGACGTTGCGAAAGACTTGATAAGAGCTTGGGTCTGAATTGAATGGTGACGTTCCCTGATGTTTGATTGTCTCAAGCCAATATGGGTCGGTGGATGATGCGGTGCCGCTTCCAAGACGAGCTGAGCAAGACGAGCCGAGACCAGAGACAGTTCGAGGGATGTACAACACTGTGCTGAGAAGGAGCAACGCAGAACATAACCACATGGTTTAAGGTGAACGGAAGAGAAGATGTTGCGAAAACGGAGAATGGATTTCGGTGCGAGATGAGGAGACCAGGTCTTTATATACTCATCCCAGGTTTCGTGAGCGCTGTGCACGGACTTTACTCGACCGACAAGTGTGAGAACGAAGCTTCTGAGCACAAGGTATTCCACATCACAGTGACCTATGATCGGTGACGTGTTAGGACCGTAACCAACATGGGGAAAGGAACAAACATACAGAGACAGGGGGAACCGAACGCCATTCGCTGGCACGTACGTCGGGCCCATTCTATAACATACTGTGCTGCAGCCCGTTCTGCTGTTAGGTGGAAAGGAACTTGAACGAAATTCAAATTGACTACATGTGACCAAAGGCCATACTTGTGGGGTCGCGGACGGAACAGCCAAGGTATATCCTTTTGTTCGAGTAGAGGTCAGGAAGGGACATGGAGCCAGTGGCGATCAGTCAACTATGCCGGAACGCCATCCGAAAACGAATGGAGCGGAACATTTCATCACCGGAATGTCAGGCCAGTTACATAACTGTCAATTGCAGGCTTGGATCGACTTGGTGCCGTACTTCGTTGGGTCCAGTACGCGCAGATGGGGCATGTTGAAAGAAGCAACGGCCATGCAACCATTCGGATCTCAGTCATCTGAGCGTTCAGGTCATTCATCCACCATATAGAGTATTACAAACCGCATCACCTTTATGAAATCTGACCGGTTGGGCTCCTACCCGCCGGTGGCCGCATGGAGTACCCTCATAGCTTGGGAAGTACCACAGTATTATGTATGTAAGTCTGAAAGACGTTGCCACGCCCTACGAAAATCTCTTTGAAGTTCTTGGCGAAGGGTTAGCACTACAAGCCATCACCAGCAGTTGTCACATTCCATGTGTTGCACTCCCCGTCAGGTGGAGTAAATCAACAGCCGACGTACCGCATATGAGGGAGACGCATGCCATGTGTGGTCTTCTGACATCGATCTCAGAGCAGGAAATGCCAAAAAGGCATGAAGTCGAGCAGTTGCATGTGCAGACGAAGGCAGACACTGAATCATGTGGTCCACGAGAAGCCAAATTCCCTTGGTGACGCTGCTGACTTTCAAAATTAGTAACCACATGGAACGTCCATAATGGCCACGCCCAACCGACTCTTTCACACACGTCATATGATCACCCCCGACCTCACCTGGGAAGCGTAATGGAATTTACGACTCAGGAGGGCTGGCTCGAAGGGATTGCGCAAGCATCGGGGCCTGGGGACTCGACTGCCTCGAGGTAAGCGATGAGCTTTTTGAGTCATGACACGGACCAAGTCGAACTGCCAACAATAGTATGATACGCCAGCTCCGACCTAGCAGAGAAAGGCAACTCACTCCATGCTCATGTAACGTGAAAGTTTTCTCCTTATGAAGATAAGAATGCTGCGAAATTCATGTCGCTCCAACTACGGAATGTCTTGAGCGGGCTTCGCACCTAGATCTAGACACATTATCAACGACTCGGAGCGACAACAGTACCATCTATGGGATTGATCACATCCTGGTTTACCGATTAGAGATCTGGCCATGTTTTGGGACATTTTCACAACTGGTGTGAATTACGGTCATATTATATATAGGCTCCATCACCATCCATCTACGATAGCGCCAAGAGAGGATTGCTGCAGCTCCAATCTTGGGTCGACTGGGTGAACTAAGCATCTCCTGGACCTCGAGCTCTTGTGGGGACGCAGACTTGGCCGAATTGGCCTTGTGCCGTTTTGTAATCTGCGCGAGCCATTCCTTTTCTTCTCCAGGTAAGATAGGATGGCCAGCAGCAAGCGCAGCGGACTTGTAGGCCTTCGTATATTTGTTTACATTTTTCGTGCACCGATGGGGCTGACTGTGACAGTTGTGTGATAGTCTTGCTACAGATGGCCCGGCATATATTGTACGACAACATTCCCGCATTCCTGCACATCCACCGCGCTTGCAATAGCCGCCCTCGCACTCATTCCCGCCCACTCATCTTTAACTATCCATCTCTCTTGCGATATTGTCCCCTGCGCATTCCCGCCCATCCACTGCTCTCTTCAATATCTCCCCTGCACCCACGCATCCCCGCCTACCCAACGCTCTTGCAATATCGTCCCCCAACATTCTTGCCCCCCCTCCATTGGAGTGCTTGCAAGGTCTCTCGATCACCTTTCCCAGCTTGTACAGCGCACTGCCCCATCCCAGATGTTGCAAGACTCCATCTTTGGGGCTATCTTGCAAGTCTCCCCAGCTTCCCCTTTGCAATGCCTTTTAACTATGCCGCTTTGTAAGTCCTGCCCCGCTGTTCGGCCACGTGGATCTCTAACATGTCCGCTCCACTCGCGGATTGACTGTGTTTAATGCCTAGGATATTGTCCAATGAAAAATACCCAGAGTACCCATAGTTTGGACCATGAATCATGATACTAGTCGGATGTGTATAGGACAAAATGTGCGGTTGCAACGACACCACCGCTTGACATCATGACTGTCGTGCTGAACCACCATTCAGTACATTGCATGCGGATTACGCCAAGTGAAACCCAGTGACCCAGAACCTTGGACTCATTAAACGGACGACAGGTTGTCCGTGTTACAGCGCATCTACATTTGAGTACAATGATCCCATTCAATTCCCAGTCCATCACAGGATTCACACCTCAGTCGTTTTATTCACTCGACTGATCAGAGCTCACTTTCATTATGTACCACCAAAGTTGATATGACGATACTTGACCTTGAGCACTTGAGCACAGGCCTGACACTTTTGATTGTCGTTATACCAAGCCCCAGCTATACTCAATCGATATGGCATCAATATGGCATCCGTGAAGGGGTTTTTTTTTAATTGCAAAGGCTGCACTTGCCTTTTTGTGGGTGACTATCATGTCACTCAAGGACGATGGTGTGATGACGATCATTGGCACACGAAGAGCGTGTCGTTTTCGGCGTAAGTCATGGCTGGAATTTGGCACGTAGTGCTGGACACCGAGGAGGATACTCATGGGTAGTGCAGGCATGACAGGGATCGGGGGAAGGAGAATCAGAAGCAATACATGAATACCTCGGCAAGTGAGATTTCCATCAAGGATGCCTACATCTGCACTCGCCCATTGCATAGTCACGGTACTATGCCAGGGATAATGATTTGCACCAGTCACCAAGGGAAAACACGAAAAGTATACAAGCGAACCAGCCAACCAGCCAATGTTCTAGTATTACTGACTCAGACTCGGACTCGGAGGGGGTTCGTACGAACGATAAACGACGACGATGAAAGATCCAGAGGGTTCGGTAATTGTGAAAGGAACGCCTGACAGTATAATGTCCCTGATGATGAGGTTGCTAGGCACCACAATCTGTGACTCGCTTGTGCTGATCCCCATAAAGGGCACTGATGGGAAATTGGGAATCTTGGTAGGGACGGGGGGAGTTGAAATGGACCACATTGCATCCCAGTGTTGGCATCCCATATCACGACCGTTGAGGTGCTGTTCCCAACTTTCGTGAGTATCGAGATCATGGAGTTCGAAGCGACTGGATGTGGGGGTTTCCACATTGACAATGGCGCGGATCCGATCGCCAGGGAAGATTGTAAAACTTCTTCCATCTTTTGACTTCCGCTTAGTAGTGCCATCCGAGCCGAACCACTCGCACCAAACTATACATAAAAAGAGTGAGATGGATTGCTGATGCATGACTTAATGTCACATCACCTTTGTATTTCACATCATTAGGTCTGCGTACCTGCACAGTGATTCCGACACGAATGATAAATGCACTGCACTCCGGCAAGCGGCCGCGGATACCAACACTGATATCGAGTTCCGAGAGACTGGCACTGTTCGAAACATCGGGGACGATGAACGTGCAGGAAGCGTATTTGATGGTTTCTCCCTGTCGGAACAAGGCAGGGTGAAGCCGAGTAATACACGAACAAGAGGAAACACACCAGCGACATAGCACCAGCCCAGATGTTATCGACTACAAGGTCAGTGGTATTGATGGATTTCTCGACACGGTCAAGAAACGGGGGTTGTTGGTTTTCAGGGAGATAGTCTGCGAGAACCGCAGAAACGAACAAGAAACTGGGGACGAGAGTGCAATTCAAGCGCATAGCGAGGGTGAGATAGATGGTGATGTTGGCATTGGGAGCCCTGCATGGCCACATGGTTTTAGTAGAGGTCGGATGAGTCTGAAACACACATGATCGTTCGAACGCCTCCGACAGTCGCGTGTACAGTAGAGTAGGCGGAGCTGGTTAGATAACGAAAACGAACAGAGTCATAGTATATTACCTCCGTTGTGATCGACGGATCTTTGATACTGGTGTGTCTCCTTCGCGTAAATCACTTCCGCCGCCGGCGGATATTCACAGTCACGGTATTGTCTACCCTCTGGAATGATATCCGATAAGCGAGTCGCAGTAGAATTCTCGGCACGGTCAAGAAGGGGGTTGTTGCTTTTCAGGGTGATGGCACGCGAGAACCACAGAAACGAACAAGAAACTGGAGACGAGAGCGCAACTCAAGTAACTGCTATGAGGTGAGAGGTGATGGCAGCTCCGAGTCATACGCTGACATTTGCGCTCGCTTATTATTGGATACCACAAGGAAACGATTTGGACCAGTCGCCAAGGGAGAAGAAAAGTATACAGACGAACAGCCAGCCCAATATTGTGGGATATGCAAACTTTATAGACTTGGTAGCTGTCATAACTCGGCCTACTAGCTAGTCCCTCAATATCACCGACGATGAGGTTGTCACTGAGGCACCGTTTCCGAGTTAGTCCCAGAATATCAGACTCATTCAACCTCCGAGTCTGCTAAAACGTGAGGCCGCGAGGGCTTTCAATGCCAAACTCACGATCTATCTTCACTCTCGCTATGCCGTGCGTAGAGCGTCAAAAGTAAGCGCTGTCGACAGTCGAAACGAAGGATCTCGATCATCCCCGTCTGCCTGCTTCTGGTGCGAAGAGGTTTCGAGAACCTTCGCGATTCACTTACATTACAATGCTTGTACAGATTTTCCATCGCCGTAGCACTGTCCGCCGTGTATGCCAGTGACTACGATTCAAGTCCTCGAAACGACCCCATGGCGTCGATTGTGGATACTTTTCTCCGAGTTGCCGCGCCGGGATTGTCACCCTTGAAGCTATTCCTCATCAACACATTCCCGTTCTGTGAGTTCCTTTGGTTGAATCACGAAAGCGATTCCACTCAAATGGCAAAGTATTGCATACACCCGACTGGCATCTCGGGTCGTGGATCACTCGTGAGGCGCGAGAGGCATATGCGTGGGGAGACCAGTTGGTCGAGACGCCAATCGATGCGTTCAGGAACGCATTGTAAGTTTTGCATGAACTGGGAAGAAATGAACCCTGACCAGGGTTCGCTGTCGTAGGCATCCAAAGACCCCGTGAATATGTCAATGGTATCGGATTATATCACTCGTTTGGAGAAATTCGATGGTTCGTATCGTTCTGAATATGAATGAGACTGCCCTGAAGCACGCTTCCGCGATAACTTTGCATGCCAACGAGTGATCGAGCCTTTCCAATCGTCTACGCAGGCGCTGCAGATATCGTCTGTACAGCATCCCTCGAGTTCGAACGTATCACTTACACAACCCACAGACGACTGCAACATTGATGACGTTCGCTCTGGCCAGGTCGAAAACCCGCACGTGTGGAAACGTGCCCAAGAGGAGATTGACGCTATCGTGGGTACGGAAAGACTCCCCGAGTTTGACGACAGACCGTCTTTGCCTTATATCGACACCATCATACGGGAGGTAGCCAGGTGGAGACCCGTTTTTCCCTTAGGTGCGTATCAGGATGTGACTGTCG
>JBBPRQ010000223.1:0-46279 GCA_038093095.1 Boletus insuetus
CGACCAGGAGTTCTCGGGCAATGCAGCTGCATTTGACAAGACGACACAGGCACTCCGGCTCCTCGCTCGTCTGAGGCAGCCATTTGGAGCGCTCCTGTTCGAGCCGCTATCGCGCGTGGAGTATAGGCGGGTTGCCGCGGACAGCTTTATCGTGGTTCAAATTGGCGATGATGTACCATTGACCGACTTGATTGACAACGTTGATACGATTGAGGTGTTGTAATAGTCATATTTAGTAGTAACCATGATGGAGCTTGGGATGATACGTCCCACTCTTGTTTATGCTGCGTACGTTCTCGGACCTCACTCGAGTGATGTCGCACCTTGCTCTATTCTTGCCTTTAAGCATATGTATGCTGAATCTGATGACCGTTGACTGCACGTGTCATGCGAGTCGTCTGACATACGTTGATCCAAAACTAACTCATCCTCGGACTCAAAATACTTATCCGCTCTCGTCCCATTCACGTGTTCGCGGACTGAAGCTCCACATACTCAGGGGCCGAGTGTTATTTATAAGGCACACAACCTTAAGTTTATCTTGCCGTCCTGAGGACCAGGATGTGTTCTGAGTGTTCGACAAGGCTACAGAGAGGACTTGAGCAAGAACTATGCATGACCAAGGTTGCTTATAGCTATCCTGAATTCCCCAGTTCCTCGTTGAAGCCGCCACGTGGCCAGGGGTCACATTCTCGGACCGTCGTTCCGTATCTGTCTGTGCTATCCGAGGACACCAGCATCGGCTATCATTCTGTCAACATGTGTGCCACGGTCATGCCCGTAGCACGACCACAGGCTGGCAGGGACGTGCACCCACAAATATGTAGACAAAATGTCGTCTGTCGTCTGGTTCCATATGTTGAGACGTCATGGGGACTCTAGAGCGCGTTACAACAAATACATTCAGCGCAGGCCAGACATACAAGAATGAAAGATAATGCACGTGCTATAACGGAGTCACACATCCATGCGCGCATTCCCACCCCTCAAGGAAGCGCGAGCCAAGCGGCAAGCAACTTGGGGAAGTTGGGCGTCCCAAGACCAGTCACAGGGTCCCAGCCGGGTGTGGCATTGTATCCGTTGGTTCCACATCCTGGGTTATCGCCCCTGGTGATATCGTTGAATGCACCTGCAAACGCAGATGAATAGATCTATTTTAGGTACAAGGAAAGCCTTGTCAGGGTATGCAGTGCGCCAGAGTATGACTGTACTCACCGTTGGGTTGATGAATCCAATCGTCGATTTCCCAATTGCGAGACGCGCGTCGTTGATCATGGTGAAGATTGCGCCGCTCACTGGAGTAGAGCAAGACGTTCCGTAAACAAGCACGAATTTGCCATCGACCTGGAGGCGTGTCAGTCCGATCTTTTTACCAGTGTGAGTAAGGACAGGCGACACACAGCAACGACATAGTTCGCTCCGTTGGCAGAAATATCAGGCAGGGCACGAGACTGCGTTCATGTGTCAACCTTTTCTACCTTAAGGGGAGCAAAAGTATACCTTTCCGGTCGAGTTCCAGATGTCCGCCGGGTAGTCGGGATGGTAGTCTGTCAAGTAGTGCTCAACAGCAGTCTTCTGGTAGTCGGGCATTGCAAAGTAGTTGCTGAATCCACCACCTGAGAAGATGACCTCCTCGCAAGCCGTCTCGGGTTCGTAAACTGAAGATCCTGGCGGCACCATAGTGGCACCGACGGAGGTGACATAAGGGCAAGTTCCGGGGAAAGTTGGGTTGAATATCTTTCCATCGGCAGTTTGAGTTCCTGCACATTGGTGCGAGTCTGAGAACGAGCAGGTGCAGGCAAAGGGGTCCACGAACCATTAGGGTTTAAACAGAGATCACCATGGCCGGCGACACCATAATCGCCAGAACTGTAGAGGATGGTGGTACCCATCAAACCGAGTTTGGCATATTCGGAGCACTGCCGTGCGGTATAGAATGGGGTGAGGTCGGCTTCGTTGTACCCATACGAGGTCGAGATGACATTAGCAGGCGTAACGGTTCCGCATGCCTCAGGACCTTGGCGGGAGTAGGTTGACCGGGGAAGTACAATGTAAACGTGCACTGACCTTCATATCCACCTTGATTCGGATCAGGGTAAGTGGCGTCTTGATTCGGGTCGTCACCACCCTCATAGTAGCAATAAGAGCCATCGAGAGCATCAAGGAAGTTGTTGAATGAGGCACCTGAACGACGTCACTTTCAACGTGATATAATGATATCTCAATCACTAACCCTCCACAATATCACCAACCTGGTATAATGTCACCGTTTGCGATGGTCCAACGAGACCCATACCATATTGGAGATCAAGGTTGGATTCTCCATTAAATCCGAACCCCTGATCCTGTGTCTGTGCATAGCCTGAGCGAAAAGTGAGTCCAACTCACAACTCTTTACAGAGTACGCCTACCTCCATCAATCGAGACCAAGTATGGCGACTTCCCATAAAGATCAGGAGAGAAGTTTCCGAAGAACATGTTCAAATCAGTCTGAAGATAAGCCTCTGGGGTGTACTCCACTACAATCGATGGCTCGAGATGAGATGGCACAGGACCAGCTATTCACATACCAATTCCATAGCTGTTCGACCTACTCGAAGGCACGGTGATCTCGACTCCATAGAGCGCGCGTAAGCAGTCGAGCGTAATGTATTGGTCGCACGTCGAAAGGTCATTGGGTATTGCTCCTTCCAGCTTTCCAGACGTCTTTGGACCAACTCCGGTACCTGGCTGACCTACAGATCGAGCAGGTTCACTGCTATCACGACGCGTCAGCTTGGCATCGAAGTGTACACTCGGGGTCACAAAGTCCACGTGGGGGGTAATGTGAGCAGGGAGATGGTACGCGTCACAGGCTATGCATTTATAATTAGCATCACATCAAATCCAATCTCTGAAATCCACCAACCAACGTGCTCCTTCCCTGAACTGTGACCATAGAGTTTGTACTCAGTGTGGAGGAGGCGCTCTGCTTCCTCGACAGAGGAAGTCACTTCGATCCAACCCTTGCTCTGGGTCAACCGGATGCGTTCGCTCTCGACGCCACTCTCCAAGAGCCAAGACCGGACGGCGTCAATCGTGTCGTCGCTGGGTGCAAACATGTCGAGAATGTCAGTCGCAGACCAGTGTTTCCCGTATTTCTCGGACTCTGGGTGTGATACCTCCATGAGGTACTTGCCAATGTCATCAATATTCCTCTGGGTCAGGGCAAAGCGGAGGGGAAGGGGTGCACTGAGCTCGCGTCTACGCTTCAGAGTCCAGCCCGTAGGGATGTGTGTGCGTTTTTCGTGGAGAATGTAAGGGGAGAGCACTGGCTCCGCAGCGGCGAGGAGGCCCAGGCTAAGGATGACGAACGATAAGAGAGACCTCATGAGGGAGGAACAGCAGGTGTCTTGATGCTGCACTACAATCCAAGAGAGGGCTTTATGGGAAAAATGGTGGGGTGAAACAAGCGCAACTGCATCATAACATTTTCCGAGATAGCGTCTAGATCTTCGGCTTCTCTGTGGGAGCTTGGTGCATATTTAGGATCCTTGCTCCGTGGCAGACAATCCCTTCTTTCCTGAGCTGGTGAAGCGACGCCTCAGGTGATATGACCCAGTAATTAGGGGGGAAGAACCGTTCTAAAATGGTCAATAACGCACCTCTGCTTCGTGTGAGAACAATTGATCATCTTCAAAGGCTTAAATAACTCGTGCCAAGTGTGTGTGGTTGATTTGTAGTTGTGGCTGCATAAACGGAGTATCAAGTACATCATTGAAGAGGATCGATCGTGAACGAAGAGACTGTCGTTGGACGGTCCATATAGGATACATCCAGGATTTACGGGTTCCCTGCTTTACTCTTTGGGATCCCGACACCTCGCAGACGTAGCTGGTCGACCTAGATGATCACAAGCGTCAGTCACTGGTGCTGGCCCGACATGACCATGCTCACTCCTTATGATCAATGTTCATGCAACAAAACTCCTCTTGACCCACGAAGGCGGTGATGACAACGAAAAGCACACTGGCTTCGCAATCATGTATTTCGCTGACTGTCGACTACTTTGACGTGTTTCATGCCGACAAGTGGCCTGGGTAAGGTGACAAGAAGTGACGATATGAGCCTGACTGTGTGTTTCTATGAGGAGCCACGTGGATGGCAGACAAGAGGAGCATACAAGAGTCGGTTCGGAGAAAAACTTTCTCCCCAGTGACAACGATTGACTCAGATGCCAAAGGCTAGACAGTTGAAAGTGCATTATATTTTCAATATTCAGTTGCGTTTCTCACTGATTGTCGGAAGCACATTGCGAGTGGTGGAAAGAGGATTTGATATTGGCGAGTGGGACTCGGAGATAGTAGCACGGTGCAGCCTGAGACGCCGTGTTGTTTTCAACATCGGGGTATCTGGTACGAAATGGAAAGTCGGCCGTGGGTGCAACGACAGAGAGACTTGGTGATGGTGTCTCTCAGGGTGGAGAGAGCCCATATGTAAAAGTGACAGATTGCAAGTAGAAAATACTCGGCGGTGCGTGCAGTCGACGCAGTGGCAGGTGAAGACTATATTTGTGTCTAGTGCCGGGTTCTTGGACTCGCTTGCCATTGTTCGGTCCCTGCCAAGCACACTCGGGCCATTGACTCCGAGTCCTTCAAGGCCATCAAATTCTTGCCCACTCAAACGGACGCCGTGACGTGAGGGATCGACAAGCCTCTCCGTTGTCCGTGCCATCCTTCAAAGCTTCAAGTTTGGGAGGTCATAGACTGAGATTGTACATTCCACGATCAATACATTGACGAGAATTAAAGAATGGTGTACAAGACACAACGGAGTCGCACATTCCGCATCACATTCTCACCCTCAAGGAAGTAAAAGCCAAGCGGCAAGCAGCTTGGGGAAGTTGGGCGTCCCAAGACCAGTCACAGGGTCCCAGCCAGGTGCAGCATTGTATCCGTTGGTTCCGCATCCCGGATTATCTCCCTTGGTGATATCGTTGAATACACCCGCGAACTCAAGTGAATAGATCTATCATAGGTATAGGAAAAGTTTCTTTAGGATGTGAAGTGTGCGCTGGAACATGATTTCACTCACCGTCGGGTTGATGAATCCGATCGTCGATTTGCCAATTGCGAGACGCGCGTCGTTGATCATGGTGAAAATTGCACCGCTTACTGGAGACGAGCAAGATGTTCCATAAACGAGTACGAATTCGCCGTCGACCTGGAGGCGTGTCAGCCTGATCGACAACATAGACAAGAATAGGCAACATACAGCAACGACGTAGTTCGCTCCGTTGGCAGAAATATCAGGGAAAGCCCGAGACTGTATTCATTCATTATTAGCCTCCCCGACATCCAGTGGAACAATAGCATACCTTTCCAGTCGCGTTCCAGATGTTGGCCGAGTAGTCGGGATGGTAGTGTGTCAAGTAGTACTCCACAGCCGTCTTCTGGTAGTCGGGCATTGCAAAGTAGTTGCTGAATCCACCACCTGAGAAGATGACCTCCTCGCAAGCCGTCTCGGGCTCGTAGACTGAAGATCCTGGCGCCACCATTGTGGCACCGACGGAGGTGATATAAGGGCAAGTTCCAGGGAAACTCGGGTTGAATATCTTTCCACTGGTAGTTTGAGATCCTACCCATTGATGTGAATTTGAGAACGAGCATGTATAGGTGATGGGGTCCACAAACCGTCAGGGTTTAAGCAGAGACCACCATTTCCGGCGACGCCGAAGTCACCGGAGCTGTAGAGGATGGTGACGCCCATCAAACCGAGTTTGGCATATTCAGAGCACTGCCGTGCGGTGTAGAAAGGTGTGAGGTCGGCTTCATTGTACGCATATGAGGTGGAGATAACTTTGGCAGGCGTGACGGTTCCGCATGCCTCAGGACCTTGGTGGGAGTATTTAGAGCTATCAAGGGAAGATATGGGAATGTCCACCGACCTTTATATCCACCTTGATTCGGATCAGGGTAAATACCGTCTTGGGTCGGGTCGTCACCACCCTCATAGTAGCAATAAGAGCCATCAAGAGCATCGAGGAAGTTGTTGAATGAGGCACCTGAACGACGTCACTTTCAACGTGATATAACAATATATCAATCACTTACCCTCCACAATATCACCGACCTGGTATAATGTCACCGTTTGCGATGGTCCAACGAGACCCATACCATATTGGAGATCAAGGTCGGATTCTCCGTTGTATTCAAACCCCTGATCCTGTGTCTGTGCATAGCCTGAGCGAAAAGTGAGCCCAATTCACAACTCCTTACAGAGTACACCCACCTCCATCAATCGAGACCAAGTATGGCGACTTCCCATAAAGATTAGGAGAAAAGTTTCCGAAGAACATGTTCAAATCAGTCTGAAGATAAGCATTTGGAGTGTACTCCACTACAATTGATGGCTTGAGATGAGATGGCACAGGACCAACTATTCACATACCAATTCCATAACTGTTCGACCTACTCGAAGGCACGGTGATCTCGACTCCATAGAGCGCGCGCAAGCAGTCGAGCGTAATGTATTGGTCGCACGTCGAAAGGTCATTGGGTATTGCTCCTTCTAGCTTTCCAGACGTCTTCGGACCAACTCCGGTACCTGGCTGACCGACAGATCGAGCGGGTTCATTGCTATCACGACGCGTCAGCTTGGCATCGAAGTGTACACTCGGGGTCACAAAGTCCACGTGAGGAGCAATGTGAGCGGGGAGATGATATGCGTCACAAGCTGTGCATTTATAATTAACACCGCGTCAAATGTGATCTTTGAAATCCACCAACCAACGTGCTCCTTCCCTGAGCTGTGAGTGTAGAGCTTGTACTCTGTGTGAAGGAGACGCTCTGCTTCCTCGACAGAGGAAGTCACTTCGATCCAACCCTTGCTCGGTGTCAACCGGATGCGTTCGCTCGTGACGCCACTCTCCGAGAGCCACGATCGGACGGCATCAATTGTCTCGTCGCTGGGTGCAAACATGTCGAGAATGTCAGTCGCAGACCAGTGTTTCCCGTATTTCTCGGACTCTGGGTGCGATACCTCCATGAGGTACTTGCCAACGTCATCAATGTTTCTCTGGGTCAAAGCAAAGCGGAGCGGAAGGGGTGCACTGGAGTCATGTCTACGCTTCAGAGTCCAGCCCGCAGGGATGTGTGTGCGTTTTTCATGGAGGATGTAAGGGGAGAGCACTGGCTCCGCGGCAGCGAGGAGGCCCAGACTAAGGACGACGAATAACAGGAGAGACCTCATGATGGAGCGACAGCGGGTGTCTCGATGCTGTACTACAACCCAAGGGAGGGTTTTATGGGAAGAACGGTGGGACCATACAAGTGCAGCTGCATCATAACATTTTCCGAGATAGCGTCTAGGTCTATCGGCTTCTCTGTATCGGCTTCTCTGTGGGAGCTTGGTGCATATTTAGGATCCTTGCTCCGTGGCAGACAATCCCGTCTTTACCTGAGCTGGTGCGGCGACGCCTCAGGAGATGTGACTACGTGGTCAGCAGACGCCAAGAATCGTTCTAAAATGGACGATAACGTACCTCTGCTCCGTTTGAGAACAGGTGATCACTTCCGAGGGTTTAAATACCCATGTGGTTGATTTGTGGCCGTGGCTGTGCTACTGCATCATGATCATTGATCCATTGTGAAAGGAGATTGCGTTTGATGGACCATACAGGATACGTCCAGGTTTTGCGAGTTCGCCGCTTTCTTCTGGTGTCGAATTAGGAATACCAGCACCTTGCAGACCTAGCTGCCTGGCCAAGGTGAACACAAGTGCCAGTGGCACTGGCCCGAAATGACCATGACACTCACATCCTACAATTAATGTTCATGTACAAAACTCCCCTTGGCCCACGACAGCGGTGATGATAACGAAAAGCACCTGGTCTGAGCGACATCAAAATCATTTTTACTCGCTTGAACCGCGTCAACGACTTCGTCATGTGAGGGCCGCTGAAGTGAGAAGAAGGGTTCAGGACAGGATGTGAACCTAGCTGTGTGAGTTGACGGTGAACATATGGACGGATCAATTAAAATGACAATTGAGAATAAGGAGTCGGCTCAGAGAAACCTAAAGCCTTCCTCAAGTGACAATGGCGAGGAAACAACAACGATCGAAGATGCAGGTAAAGTAAACCGAAGTTGATGAGAAGGTAACATTGCGGCATTCAGTATCAACGGCGTTTCTAGCTGATGGGAAGCATGTCGCGAGTAGGGGGGAAGAGGGGAGGACTCGACCTTGGTGAGCAGTGGGAGATGCCGACAGGCAACACGGGATGCCGTGGCCCGGGAGTTGTTTTCGACATTGCGGCCCATCACGAGATGGAAAGTGCAGAGGCTCGGGTAACAATGTGGGATGAAGAGAGCCTTGGCTTCTCTGGTCGCTGCCAAGCGCACACTCGATTTGTTACCGAGTTTCCGCCAAAATGTCCGATTGGGAGTTACGCACAGACGCTCGAGCGAATTGGGCCCAGATACATCAAGTCTCACTTATATGTACTATCCAATCTCAGTGAACAACGTCCTTGTGATTGACCGCCGGAGACAGTACAATCGCTCTTCGCAGTCTTTGTGAAATTGTGACACGCTACCCCATCCTACTTCGACGACTTGCGTGGATATATAACTGGCCCACGAGGTGGCTTTATAACCACATCTTACTTACTCTGTTGACTGTGATAGGTTCTACGCAACCGCGAAATCCGGCATACGAATACTGAAAAGGGGTCAATCCCTTGATGCACCGGACGATGGCCCAAGTATGTTTATTTGCACCCTGATTCCGGTTTTGTGACACTCATCTCCGTCAGACCAGAAAACAACGAATCTCGAAAGAACCGTCCAAAAACTATGCATAAATTCGTCAAATGGCAAAAAAGGCTGGTCAGGAAAGGGGTAAATCAGGAAACGAATAGCCTGAAGTCACTTACAATGTGCTGATTTTCGTGCATGCAGCGAATGGTACGTCGACTCATTTGTAACTTTGTTTCATTGGCATCATGATTAATGTCCTTTAGGTGGCAGAATTGTACATCTCGAACAAACCAACGAGGGGCTTCGTACCCAATTTGCTGATGCTGAACAAAAAGTCGTACACATGGTGCTACGGAACGTTTTTCCAGGATGGTGAATATGGTAAGGATAGTATGAGTGACAACAGGTTAGTCATTGACTGGCTTCCTGGTGAGTCTCGGCGTCAGGCATGATAACAGAGCATTTATTGCTTGCCACCAGAGCCCACTTGGCGACGCTTTACGACTCTGGAAAGATTTGGAAACGAAGCATTGAACTGCGGGAAACGGGATGAATGGATCTCAAAGCCGCGGCCAAGCCAACATTCCTAGAGACATCCTTTGGTTTAGTTTGACCTCCGGGGTTTGTCGTTTACTGCGTCGTTTGCGACGTTCTAGACGGGGATGGTTATCTCCTGGAGGCGACCGAGCGTTTCCGAGAGATTCAGATCGAGTTACCAAAGGGAACGGGTACCTTTTACAGGCAAACGCGCTGAGAACTTGGTAAGTGGTTCCAGCGACAATGTAGCAGGGGTTGATTCAAACGTTTCCCCCATATTTTCGAGGACATAGTATCGTGAAGAAACTGGGCAACACCATCAGGGACTGTAAGAAGCATGATGAGGCTATCAGATACTATCGAACGCACCGCTACTCACACCCCCCGAACCTCAATGGCATTATCCTCGAGCGTAGTGATAAGGTATGGATTTTAATCTCAAGCTAGACGGACCATGCTAATCCATACTATCCGGCGATCAAGCTTAACCCATCATCCCATGAGTATGGAACTGCATTGACATCACAGCGAAGTATTTGTGTCATTCAAATAATGCCAATCGGGTAGATGGTTAGCTACTAACCGACTGTAGCTGAGTGTCCAGACTGGTCCAGACTAGTCACGACAAAAACCTGACAGTGCCCTCAAAGCTTGAGAAATCTCCCCCCATCCACACAAATTCATGGTTTACTATGTTGTGAATATTACAGATAACAGCATGTTTTGACTGGTGTTGAATTCGTCATCAGTATGTTGACGCTGCTTCTACCTGTGCCCGTCGACACCGTTATCGGTCATCTCTAAACAAAGACACAGCAAGGAATAGCATTTGAGAAACTCCCAATCTACGACGAGCTGCGGGCTCCGATGACGACTTGGCTTGGTTCGACCAGGCATGTATCCAAAACGAAGTGAAGACAGGATGTGATGGTCCTGCAATACTACTGACTCCAGTGAGCTGCAACGGGGATCATAATTCTCTGAGGTGAAGAAGTGAAGAAGTCCTCGGAGCTGTTAAAGTGTTGGTCTTAACTCATATGGACCAGGACACCCGGCTACAGTCGGTTAGTAGCTAACCGTCCACCTGATAAGTTCCGCGTGGTCATGGGAAACCAGAAACTTATCTCGTGCAAAAATTAGACAGTCTGGTGATCAGACACCAGCGACAACGACTATTACTCCGACAATGTGGGAGTCGTAGTCACCTAGGCCCTAGCCATCATGTCAATGGTGCAACCACTGGCAGGGACATGCATCCGCAGGTACATGCATAAGCCGCCCCATCCGCCGTCCGTTCCACATTTATTGGAACGTTGTGGGCTGAGATATGTATATAGCTTACAAGAATTAAATATAATGCACGAGGTACAGGTCCATGTTCGCATTCCCACCTCTCAGGGAAGCGCCAGCCAGGCAGCAAGCAGGTTGGGGAGGTTGGGCGTGCCGAGACCAGTCACGGGGTCCCACCCATGTGTAGCACTGTATCCATTGGTACCGCATCCTGGATTGTCGCCCTTGGTGATATCGTTGAATGCACGCGCAAATGCAGATGAATAGATCTATGATAGGTACAGGAAATGGCCTCGTCAAGGTGTACAGCATGCGCTGAAGCAATATTTCACTCACCGTTGGGTTGATGAATCCAATCGTCGATTTTCCAACTGCGAGACGCGCATCATTGATCATGGTGAAGATTGCGCCGCTCACTGGAGACGAGCAAGACGTTCCATAAACGAGCTCGAATTGGCCGTCGATCTGGAGGCATGTCAGCCTAATCGCCAACATAGACAAGAATAGGCAACATACAGCAACGACGTAGTTCGCTCCGTTGGCAGAAATATCAGGGAAAGCCCGAGACTGTATTCATTCATTAGCCTCCTCGACATCCAGTGGAACAATAGCATACCATTCCAGTCGCATTCCAGATGTTGGCCGAGTAGTCGGGATGGTAGTGTGTCAAGTAGTACTCCACAGCCGTCTTCTGGTAGTCGGGCATTGCAAAGTAGTTGCTGAATCCACCACCTGAGAAGATGACCTCCTCGCAAGCTGTCTCGGGCTCGTAGACTGAAGATCCTGGCGCCACCATTGTGGCACCGACGGAGGTGATATAAGGGCAAGTTCCAGGGAAACTCGGATTGAATATCGTTCCGTCGGCAGTTTGAGTTCCTACCCAACAATGCGGGTGTGAAGTCGAGCATGTACACGGAGAAGTGTCCACTAACCATTAGGGTTTAAGCAGAGACCGCCATTGCCAGCGACACCGAAGTCACCAGAGCTGTAGAGGATGGTGATACCCATCAAACCGAGTTTGGCATATTCAGAGCACTGCCGTGCGGTATAGCCAGGTGAGAGGTCAGCTTCATTGTACCCATACGAGGTCGAGATGACATTGGCAGGCGTAACGGTTCCGCATGCCTCAGGACCTTGGTGGGAGTAGATAACCAGGGAAGTACAATGCAAATGTGCACTGACCTTTGAATCCACCTTGATTCGGATCAGGGTAAGTGGCGTCTTGATTCGGGTCGTCACCACCCTCATAGTAGCAATAAGAGCCATCGAGAGCATCGAGGAAGTTGTTGAATGAGGCACCTGAACGACGTCACTTTCAACGTGATATAACAATATATCAATCACTAACCCTCCACAATATCACCGACCTGGTATAATGTCACCGTTTGCGATGGTCCAACGAGACCCATACCATATTGGAGATCAAGGTCGGATTCTCCGTTGTATTCGAACCCCTGATCCTGTGTCTGTGCATAGCCTGAGCGAAAAGTGAGCCTAACTCACAACTCCTTACAGAGTACACCTACCTCCATCAATCGAGACCAGGTATGGCGACTTCCCATAAAGATCAGGAGAGAAGTTTCCGAAGAACATGTTCAAATCAGTCTGAAGATAAGCCTGTGGAGTGTACTCCACTACAATCGATGGCTCGAGATGAGATGGCACAGGACCAACTATTCACATACCAATTCCATAGCTGTTCGACCTACTCGAAGGCACGGTGATCTCGACTCCATAGAGCGCACGCAAGCAGTCGAGCGTAATGTATTGGTCGCACGTCGAAAGGTCATTGGGTATTGCTCCTTCCAGCTTTCCAGACGTCTTCGGACCAACTCCGGCACCTGGCTGACCGATAGATCGAGCAGGTTCACTGCTATCACGACGCGTCAGCTTGGCATCGAAGTGTACACTCGGGGTCACAAAGTCCACGTGGGGGGTAATGTGAGCAGGGAGATGATACGCGTCACAGGCTATGCATTTATAATTAGCATCACGAATGCAATATCTGAAATTCACCAACCAACGTGCTCCTTCCCTGAACTGTGGCCATAGAGCTTGTACTCAGTGTGGAGGAGGCGCTCTGCCTCCTCGACAGAGGAAGTCACTTCGATCCAACCCTTGCTTGGGGTCAACTGGATGCGTTCGCTCTCGACACCGCTCTCCAAGAGCCAGGACCGGACGACGTCGATCGTCTCGTCGCTAGGTGCAAACATGTCGAGAATGTCACTCGCAGACCAGTGTTTCCCGTATTTCTCGGACTCTGGGTGCGATACCTCCATGAGGTACTTGCCAATGTCATCAATATTTCTCTGGGTCAAAGCAAAGCGGAGCGGAAGGGGTGTACTGGAGTCATGTCTGCGCTTCAGAGTCCAGCCCGTAGGGACGTGAGTGCGTTTTTCGTGGAGGATGTAAGGGGAGAGCACTGGCTCCGCGGCGGCGAGGAGGCCCAGACTAAGGACGACGAATGATAGCAGAGACCTCATGACGGAGCAACAGCAGGTGTCCTGATGCTGTACTGCAATCCAAGAGAGGGCTTTATGGGAAGAACGGTGGGACGAAACCAGTGCAACATCATCGTATTATTTTCCATGCTAGCGTGTAGGTTTTCGGTTCCTTGTGGGAGTTTGGTGCATATTTAGGACCCTTACTTTGTGGCATTAGTGCTTCTCATCTCTGACACTGTTTACAACTTTGTAGTGAGTGACGACAAGAGTCACGGGTTTCAGAATGCCCAGGCTTCGGGAGATAGGGCCCAGCAGTGAGGAGAGGACAAGAACATTCCAAAATGGTCGATAACATACCTCTGCTCCATGTGAGAATCAGTGTCGAGTGCTTGAATAACTCGTGCATGTGGATTATCTGTGGCTGTGGCTGCGTAAGCGAACGTCATGATCACCAAGAGAATCATCTATAAGGAGACACGGGATGGCGGACAGGTTGGCAGGTGGCAAAGGCGTACCGGGAGCAATCACGTACCTTTTTTAATCACTCTGATACTATAGCCCATGTATGTTTGTCACTAAAGACCGATGAGCACGTGAGTTGAACTTATAATGTTAATGAAAGTACACGAATTGGCTCGGAGCTGGAAGACTTGTAGGTTGTAGTAACAGCGGTCAAATCAAGTAACAACGCTCGAAGACGCTCAAGGCAAGATGTCATACTAGTCCCGGGATCCCAAGAGCCAAGTGATAACAGCTCACCATCAAGACAGGTGTCCCCCAGCAAATAATATAAAGTTTGCAGTTTGCGTTTCTCACTGATTGGAAGCACACCGTGAGTGGGGTGAAAATTTGACATGGGCGAGCAGTGAGAGAGGGTGACATGGGAGGAGTTAATGAATAGAGGTTTGGCGACGGTTGCGTGCCAGAGAGGACTCGGAGTCGATCGGGAGACACACCCGGTACACGGCGACTGCCAGGTATCATTTCAATCGCCAGCACACCTTTGTCTTGACTGAGCTTGAGTTCTCGGCAAACGGACGCGAATTCATCGCCGCGTCGTGGGACCGGCGATAAATTTATTTCTCTTCTACAACACTCGGGCCAGCCAGCTCCTCTTCGACTTCCAAGTCCAGGTCCACCGATCGCGTACTCTATATTGTGTCAGAGAGGGGAGATCAACTGTCTCGACGCCTCCACTGGGTTGGTGTCAATGACCCATTCACAGTAGCGACGATATACAAGTCGCCTTTGTGGGCTCATTCATCGCAACTTTTGCCAATTCATCTGTGTAGTTCCGGGACACAACAGACGCGGGAGCAAAGTTGGGCCGTCATCAAGCACACTCATCGTATTCGGTGCATGGCTACCGGTAAACCTAGTACGACCTTGTGCTCAATGCTGGAGACAATACAATCACCCTTCGCAGTCTTTGCGATATGCTACCTTCTTCCCACTTTGACAATGTAAGTGCACTTGTACGAGAAATTGATGCGTGGGCTTTATAACACACAGATTGCTCTATTGAATTTATTATAGGTTCCCCGCGCCCATAAATTTCGGCATGATACAGAGATTGAAAACGCTCATCTCGAAGAAAGTCGTTGGACGCCCCGAGTACGTTTATTTGTGCCCAAACTCCGGTATTCTAACATCCATATCCGTTAGACGAGAAAATAATGAATCTCGAAAGGACCGTCCAAAATTCACGCATACAGCTCGCGAAATGACAAGAAAAGAAGAAGAAGCTGACCGGGAAAGGGATAACTTCGTCCAATTCCTTCGTGCAGAGAGCTCAAGTGCGTTTATTCAGGCTTTAACACATGTGTCATTGATATCCACGTTCATTAGACATCAGTATTGCTCATCACGAAGAAATGATGTAGTAACTACTATCTGGATCGCAGCAAAAAGCCGATCGGGAGGAGGGATCATCTCGTGCAGATCCTTTGTGCGCATGGGCAGAAGCTTCCATGTGAAACCCTATGCTCAAGGTCACGCCATTGACGATGGGGGATCTTCTCGAGATCGTTAATGCCCCGAGTGACGTGGAGAAGGCCAACAAGCTTATGGTGGACTGGCTTGCCAATGAGTGCTGAGTCTTGGTGTCGAAGGGAGTATTCAATGCAGACCTCAGACTGTAGGCCATGCCTTGGCTTGGAGATTCTCGGCTGCAAAGAGTTGCCTATAATCGCTTCCGAGATGTACAGCAATGAACTTTACCACACCGCAGACAGCAACCCTTCAGCTTGTATGCTGCATCTGGCTTCCATGCGTCAAATGAGACACGAGGAGGATATCGTTTATTTGTAGTTCAGCATCCTCTATGTTGCACTCCCGGTCATATACAAGGAGGGTAATCAGGCAGTCAGTCGCCTCCTGGAGTATATCCGTTCGGATGACGTCACACTTCTCGCATAGGCTGGCGGTTCTGGCAGTCACCACAGTTACCTCCTTGCCGATCTCACTGTTTACAAGCGCCCCCGCATGTTTCAACATTCATCGAGGCAGCTGAGACGGATGGCACCGTCACAGCATTACCCTTATCCTTGCGCGACCTTTCCTTGTCAGTAGCCCTATATGAATGTCTTTACGATCTTCCTCCACTTTCCCTTGCTGCTGGTCGCCTCAGACTCCCTGATATTGTTTTCCCTTTGTCCGACCTCGTCCTTCTCCCGGGATCAAATTTCGACTCCGACCTCCCTGGATCTCCTTCGTCAGTCGGGACGTTTCGTACGTCGTTGCTCAATTTGACCCGTGTTACAAGAGTCATTGGTTGCCATGTTTACGTGGTATCGTGGCTCTTCCCTCACGACTGTCTACCTTCGCGATGTCTTGTCGCACACCCAGCAACCTGGCGCACTCTGGCGAAGCATATGGAACACTCGTGTATTTACCTACCAAGAATATCTTGCTGCTGAGACGGACCAGTTCTATACCGAGGATCGGAGCCATACCTTGGTTGGATATGTTCAACCACAAGAGTCGGCAGCCATTATTTTTAAGGATCGCGCGGTCGGTTGACTCCTAGAACATATTCTGACAGATTCGGGCGATGTTAAAGTTCTTATTTGGACCGGGCGCACGGGTCCCTACAATAGCTGTTTACCTGTCGACCTCACTTACAACCAACTCGTGCCGCTACAAGTTCCACGAGCCATCGAGACGGCTGAAATGGATATTATGGTTATGGCGTTACACACTTCCTTGCCGACCTCTCGCTGGCCGTGACATCCAAGTTGTATAACCACCTCAACGAGCTTCCCTCGCCCTCTGCTGCCGCCAGCCGATTTCAACTGGCCGGCATCATTTTTCCCGTTACCGAACTCGTCCGTACCTCGGAATTAACTGCCAGCTGGTCTTAGGCAGCCGTTTGGTGCGCTATTACTCGCACCGCTCTCGCGCGTACAGTATAAGCGCGTTACAACAGATGGTTTGATCATGGTCCAGGTTCGCAAGAAGACGTCGTTGACTTCACTGATAGACGGCAATGGTACGGTTGTCATACAGTAGATGTAGATCGACGATCGATTTGGATCTTTGACGGTGTGTTACGACTGCATCTGTCATATCCCACCAGAAGTAGAGAAGTGGAGGAGCTTGTAGTTTAATCTTTGTTTTTGTTCTCCGCGACAACGTTTCGTCTTCTCTCTTTCTCTTCGAATTCTCAAAGTTCGAACTGCCTCTAGCATCCACAAAAGGTTCAACACCAGATCATAGATGAGCGTGTGACTGAAGGAGGTTGGATCACTGACCCTTCCCAAAACTGGTCGCACTGTTGGCACCATCATTCGCGAATAACTAAAGAGGCAACCGCGATTGTCCCTCGATATCAAACGAGAGACGACACTGCAATCGCACATGAGGACTATGCGCTCATCCTGCAAAGGAAGCACCTGCGGACAAAGACCGAATATGCAGTGCTTTGTACTAAAAAAAACCTGATTCTATCATCGTGAGCTCGTCTGGAGAGCAATTGAAACATGGAATAAGAATCAACGCCAAACACATGTATGTTGCTGCTCGCGTTCCATTTATTCGATTTTATCTTCTTGTTTTGTAGCAGCTTGGAGAGTGTTTACAAGACCTGTCACTTGTTCAAGTTGACCATCCGCATGGCCATCAGTCAGGCATCACACTCACATCGTTCGTTTCGTGGTGAGCCCAGAGTCGTATGTACTTATATCAATGATACCGCATCCGTCGTCACTGTAGGGGTGGCAGCGGGATCACCAATAGTGTACACGTTTGGAGGAAAACTTTACCTCGATAGTCATATCCGAGAGTCATTTGAAGCGATCCGTTCGAGCCGGGAGGCGTGACATATATGGAATCTCTTCGGCAACGCCGCTGCCTGAAATGGTAGCGTGTCCAGCGAAATTTTTCTGAACCCTGTTTGCACCTTTGACGTGCTCTCTTGTCTGGTTTTCTGGAATCGTCCCCACATTACAGTTCATTAAGCTCAAAGCTCGTCTACTGTCAGGGACGATGTTACGGCCCAAGCTGCAGGACACCGACGAGCTATGCTTTAACACACGGAAACGAAACGCCGTGGTCCGTGGCACGACTGTTTGCTGATAGGACGATGTCGAGTCCCGGGCCGTCTTTGTACCACCAACATACCGGCGCAAACCCTCTTCTTTATGGCCCTGGCCCTCTTACCCTTTCTTTGCTCAATTGTCATCGGTGAAATGTGACAAACAGATCCACCGGGAATGACCTCCACGCGGCCTCAGTGCCTGCATCCCATCCTTCTGTTTGTCAGTTAGACATGTGGATCCGACCGGACGCTAATTACCAACATTGCGTGCACATATGGCCCCTCTCCCTCCCCACCCTTCCAACTCGTCACATCGTCTGGTCACTTCAAAGTTAGGTCGTCTTACCTCCACTGTCTCGTCATCCATTGCCACCGCCACCCCCCACCTCCATCTCCATCTCCGTCTTAGTCGTTCATTTACCCCACTGCCGTAAGGGTCTAGCTCTCAGTGAGTCAGTGTCCCTAATTTCGGGAAACACGTCGATGCCACACGTACCAATACACGTGTGTTCATCCCCATCTCAATGCTAGTGATTTTCCTTACTGGTTGACAGGCATGCCTCGTTCAATGGACGTTCGAGAGGCGGGCTTTGGAAACGTCACGGGCAGTACAGATGAAACGGGACTATGAGCGGATCGTATGCTCGTCAGTATGGCGTGCTTACATCGTAATCCATGCTTTGGACGTGTGGGGAAGATGACGACGAACGACCATGTGCGGCATAGCGCGTGCCAGACTAAATTTCATCCATACTCGTCTACAGATAACCTCGTGTTCCGTTATCAGAGTTTATCGTCCACCCTATGATCCATCGATACCGGCCATACACAACTCATCTACACATTTGCCAACACTCGCATACAGACGCACACAGGACCTTGGGCTCGGCTCCCGTCTGGGCGTTGCATAGCGTCCACGCCTGTATACTGGGCAGGGGTACCTCGAATGCTCCCGATGATCTTTTGGATCTTTTGGATCTTATTGTGTTCGGCGTCGTTTGGATTAGTACGGTATTGTTCCTGTTGCTTTTTCCTTCCAACAGATTCCGCTGTGTTGACACGTTTGATCGTCTTGACAGCCTGTGCTGCGCGCGCCTCGAGCTTGGAGGGGGGCATGGGGGAGCCCCCGAAAATGCAGACATGGGAAGGCGGTGAGGATGATGGTGGCGCTGGTGACTCGATCGTTGATGGCGGTTCAGGTGGATGCCCTTGTCGGCGTGGCCTAGGTCTGCAAAAATCATGGCATAGACGATGGGCGTGGCTGTGGATCCGACAGTCACTGGTGCTGTATGGATCGACAAGGCGCGTGGGTCGTATTCGATCCCGCCCCAGTACGGGTACAGCCGGGTGTTGGTACCGTGTTGCCCTGCGATACTGGGGCTCGCTAGGTACCCTGTCCATCGGTCACCGTCGCCGAGGTGAGCGGAGTCTCGTGAACGCTCCACGTTCCATCATGACAACCCTCCGATCACCATCCGTTCCATCCGACCCTGACCGATCTTTCACGTTTCCATTTGTTTCACGTTCCCTCGTCATCCATTCCAACGTCTGTCCTGATTCCCTAGTGCCCACTACCCAAGGAAACTCTCGGTATGCCGTCGATCCCCGTCTGAGTTGAGTCGTTGGACGTTATCTCGCCATCCTTGAGTCCAGCCATCATACATCAACCCCCTTGATGTCCCATCAGTGCCACCATGCCCGCCCTTACCGCTACCGATTAACCAATACCTGACAAAACCGCCTCGATATGTACTGTCAACGTTGGACATGGCCATTCCTCGTACCCTCTCGTTATCTCTGGGGTCAAGAACGTTCGCATACACGACGCAAGATAGACACGGACGTGTTGATAATCGATAACATGACATATACCTCGACTTGGCGCGCCCAGTCCCGGCACCGATGATCGACTTGCTTTTTTTTTCCTTTTGTTTCCAAGAATAGGATCGAGCGGAGGTGCGACGGAGGGCCTCTGTCCGGACGCGCCCATGACACCTCTCCATCGTATTTTTATAAATAACCCGCGTTTCCCCACTTCTTCTCTTTGAGATTTCCCTTCCAAATCGTCGGCAGCGTCTTCTTTCGGAAGGGCGTTGCCTCGGGGATCACTGGATTGGGGAACAAAAGAGGCATGTGATCCATACGGGATTTATATTGGAAAACGGTGACCCATCGGCTGCGGCTGCGGGTTGATGGAGCATCAACGGGACGATCGTGGGCATCAATATTCAATTTCGATCATGCACACGGGTTCGTGGCATTAGGGTCATACGACCCTTGTTCGGGATGTACAAGGAAAAGAGCGGCAATGGAGCGACGGGTGATAGCGCAAGTGGGATAGGGTGGTCGAAAAATGTAGCTCGTCATACAGACTCTACATAATGTGATCGTAACATGTAAATGAACAACGTAAGGACAGACGAGGTCGGGTATTTCATTCAACTAGCAATGAGTAAAAAAAATGGCTACATGAATCGTTCGTTTTTTTTTCGTGAGCATGCGTGAGGAAGCATATCAGATGAGGTGATAATGGTGATGTGACAGGGCGAAGCGAACCTGCGCTCTTGCGAATAAATTGGATGGTGTCTATCGTATATGCTGGGGTCGTAAACATGCGTGTATATGCATTGCGAGGTTGCGTCAAGGTCATATCTAAACAGAACCAGAAAAGGCGGGGTTCGTTGGAGTCCCCTTTGGTAAAAAGGCAAGGAAGGAGGCAAATGGCAAGTGCGGCCGTGACGGGAGAAGGAGGGAAAGTGGGGGAGAGGTGGAGGAGGGGGGGCAAGATCGGCGAGGAGAAGGCCCCTGGCATTGTAAAACACCGTCGTTCTCGGTTGTCCCCCGTCGGGAAACGCGGGTTTGGTGGGCTCGCGGCCAAAATCAGGCGTTGGTTCGGGTGTCCGGGCTTGGTTCTAGTATGATGAACCCCTGAACCCGCGACCATTTCCGCTCCGACCGCTGACGGGCGAGTTGGCGACGAAACCAAAGAGTCGTTTGAGCAACGGTTGTTGGGCGGCATGTGGTTTCGTCGGTATGGGTGCATGTATTGGAGGCTAGATAGTGACAATTGAATTGGTGAGAGAATCAAACGTCATCGAAGCGCGAACAAAGAAATGACACAATCAGCACGAGCACGAGCACGTGAAAGGAATCAAGACGCACGCCGCGCTTATACTCCGCCTTTGGGCCGCCACCCTGTACGAGGAGATAGGGCTGTGGCGGTGGCTTCGAAGGTGAATGACGAGAATGGGAGGCATGCCGGTAGAGTGTGTCTTTGGGCACGGGGGCAGGTTCATTGTGGTATATCTGGCCTGGTGGTGGCTGGGTCACGTAGGCCTGTCGAGTGGGGCTGTGGGCGGGGGGTGCATAATGGTAGTTGCGCGGCGGGGATGTTTGTATCCGCGGTTGAGAGACATGCGGCTGAGGGTGGGTGTGGTGCTGTGAGCCATGTGGCTTGTAGAAGATGTCTTTGGGCGTAGATGAGGAGCGTAAGTGGGACTGAGTGCGGTGCCTCGAGGGTGCGGCGCGGTCGTAGTGAGCATGGTCGACATAGGACCTGCTGCGGGACCGAGATGGCCGAGAGGAGCCCATGGACCACTGGTCGTGGTGGCGAGGGGGATAGTCATCCTCGTCGCCTGGGTGGTTGTAGAAGGTGCGATCGCGGAGTGTCGGGGAGAGCACGAACGGGTTTGAGTAGGCGTGGGCCTGCTGCACGGTGTCGTTGACCCAGTTTGATACGCGGGTCTGTTGAGCGATGTACCGCTCGTAGGCAGCGGGGGAGTAGTCGTACTCTGTCATGAGAGGTGGAGGAGCGGACGGAGAGGCGAGTGGGTCCCTTGGATTTATACGGTCGCTACAATAATAAACAAGTGTGTCTTCTCCCTCGACCCGGCTCCTCCCGTCCCTTGCGCTCGGCCCCCCGGACTATCCTACACCTCTTCCTCCTCCCCTCTTTCCCCGCAAGAATTCCCTACCCCACAGACATGAGGCACGACTGATTCGCCTTTCAAAAATCTCCCAGACTCGCAAGAATATTCTCTCGTCCCGCGCTCACCTGACCCTCTCTGATTCTCTCTACACGTGTCGTCACAGGCTGGCACCGTGGTGGCATCAGGATTATCCTTCGTACTCCCATGCGAGCTGCAACTCTCCCGTGTCACTTCCCTGCTATCGGAGCTCGGCTTCATAGCACGCTTCCCCGTCCGCGTCGCACATCTCGTAGTCATCCGTTTGTCTCGTTGGCGTGCCTTTCCGGATCTTGTGCCCTTCTCCCAAATCCCATTGCTCCGGACATCCACCATATCTCCCACTGTCCAAAAATCAGTCTTTCATTTCTCGCACTGTTGCTCTGATGGGCATCGCCTCCTTGTCAGAGAGCAGCCACATAGCCCATAATGGCTGCACGTTCTCTCTTGCTTGGCAAAGACGGCATTTCAGCCATACCTCTCCAACAATTGGCTCTTCGAATCGAGTCATATTCACCTTCACGGCCCCCGTTCGGGAATCCTCGCCTCTTCCGGCTGGCCTGGCTTCCGTCCGACTCCACTAACTCTTCCTGATTGTAGGCCTGTTGGCAGTTCGTACAGCGCCTCTTCCCTTCCTAGAATGGAAGTTCCTCGACCTTCCGTCTTTCCATTTCAGTCGCCACTTTGTATCTCTTATCGGATTTCTGGGTGGGGGTTACCGAGGCTATATTTGTCCTGGACAAGAATATCGTGTGCACGCTCCTTGGTTGGGAGTCGAGGTTGGTTTTGGATTCCTCCGTACGTCGAGGACGCCACAATAGCCTTTTTGTCTGCTCTCCAGCGAATCGCCAACACACAAGTACCCGAGCTTTACGTACTCGTGGGGCACTGTCCTTGTTTTCTCACACCTCCCTCCGAGACGCCTGTGTGCAGTTATTTTCTCTTAAAATGTTGTCGTGGCCGTGGTACCACCCTTCGCTTTATTTGACCCTCTACTCTCACTTTCCACCCAAAACACGTTGTCGGTTGTGTTCCCTGGGACGCTTTCGCTCGCACGGGTGGAGACCCTGGCCTCATGTACTGGAACGGGGCGTGCGACCCTAGGCTTGGCCGTGGCCTTTTCAAGCATCGACACGGAGCGATTCCTGTTGCTAGCGCTCCGTATGGCAAGCATCTAGCGTCGAGCGAAGTGTACAGCAAGCCCGGCTCTTGGTTGGAATGCCAAGTACCCAATACCCACTGCCAACGAACCCACCTGTGACCGTGATGACTCACGACGTGGTACAGCGCCCATATACGCATAATGAATCCATATTGACTCATCGGTCCCACGGAAGTGCTCGGCCGCGGGACGCCACAGCGATCGATGGCGATAGACTTCAGGGCCTGGATCCTTCTTCCGAATTGTGGTCAAACATGGCCTGATGGCGTGGTGGAAGTGACGGCTGGAGGAATTGGAGTAGGAGATCCGGGCGTGTTCAAAAGCCAATCAAACATCCTCCATCTCAAATCGGTGCGAGTTGCTTTCCATCTACCGCTACTACGGGCCAGGTGACCAGACCGGTCTCCGAGCTCAAGCCGGGAAACGATGATATAACCGTGATTTTGTCATCTTCATGTCCGCGCGGAGCGTGCGCGTGCTGATGAATGTTTCGTTACACGTCAATGGGGGTTGAATATCCCGAGGGAACAGCAATGTATACTACCACTTTTGTCATTCGGAAGAGGGCCTCGAGCGAGTCATGCTGTGAGGTACTTACCCCTGGGAATGTGCATGGGCCAATCAGAGAGTTGGTTCAGTTGTAAAAAAAAAAGAGTCGTTGCACCGCCGTTCATTTTAGCTGTATGAGGATGAACAATTCAGGCCGAGACATTCCTCCGTGAGGTCACTTGACCGCTGCAGGATGACAAGGTTAGATTTGATGTGCGACACCCGGCCATGAACGCGGACGGACCTCGCAACGTGCGGCACAGGAAGGCATTGCAGCCTGTCTGAAACATCTTGGAAGGATTCAGAAGTTGGACAGGAACTATGATATGTGCATGCGCAAATGTCCGTCGCGTTCTTTCACGCTTCCTTATGAGGCTAATACCCGATCCTACAGTAATACATAGTATCAGCACCACACAGGGGCTTAGCAGATTGACCCTGAGTCTACAGCTGCACAGCTGCAAACGAGAGGCACAGGGGGTCGTGGCGCGAGAACGACGACTATTGGGTGCTGGGTAGATAGCTGTCAGTGGAGGTCCCAGGGTCTCCATCGTGTCGTGTGAGTTGTGACGGGGTGAATGGGGATAAGCGTTGACGCAGCGGTGGCGTTTCGAGGAAGGTACTGTAACATAGTCCGCGAAGGGGGCGTGTTCCGAGTCCCGGATGTTCGAGGGAACGATAAGATTTACTTCCGCGGGTGTATGCAATGAGTGTGAGTGAATGACAAACAAGAACGTTCGTGGCTGAAGCGTCCGAGAGTGACGTCAGTCAGGGTGTAGATAGTGAAACAGGTACTACTAGTAGTACCTGTCTCTCGTTCGTCGATACCGATACCGAAGACCTCAAGCTGTGGTCTTTTACTTTGAGTCGTGAATACGTACACGGCGCGTGTACGGTAAGCGATGAACGGTAATTCGGGCCGAACGGGAGTCGGAGAGTCGGATTGGCCCTCGCTCGTGGCAAACGTTCAGGCACAGGGAACCGCAGTACTGTTATGCTCCATACTGAATGTATCTGCCCTTACGCGGCGAGTGCGGGCGGACGGTGTCCAAGTAACGTATCAAGTATCCGGATCGACGATAAAACATACCTGGGGTAGTTTCCTTGTCGCTGTGGTGCATGCTCAGCCCTCAGGGTGCACGTCCGAGTTTCGCAGGCGTGGACAAGAAGCAAGCCTGCCCCAACTATCCCGCGATGCATGAGTTTGGGGATGAAGTAAATAGGAGCGAGCCTTGTCCCACAACTATCCCGCGATGCATCGCGGCAAACTAAATAACCATGATCGTGTTCACGGCGTCAGCGTGGGCCCGAGGGGGAGACGATGGATGACACGAACCGACACGGAAATACTCTGCAATCTCAGATGCTTAGGGCTTGGCGGGGGAGGAACAGCTGACGCGGCAGCTGCAGCTGCATCGTACACATTGCTAGAGCCACTGGCTAATTAGGTATAAGATTATTTGCTTGCTGTTCCGAGTCACGAATAGCCAGACGGCCTTCCGAGTTCCAGTTGCACGGCCATGGTAGCACACGGTGGCCTGCGAACGCCATGCGGAGACACGAGGAGGGAAAAAAAAAAGAGAGGCTTGGAGTGGAGATTCGTTCGGCCGAGCCAAACGAGATCGGAGCCGAGAAGTGGATTTCGAAAAGTTGATTTTGCGCGCATACATGCTGAGCATGTCAATTCCCTGATATTAGACACGGGGACTCCAGAGGTAATGTCGTTGCGCGCATACTAGCTATGTAAATTTCCTAGATCGAAGACACTTACATATTGCTACCTCCAGGACTCAGTGAGCTTTCACTACACCGCGAGTGCGCCAGCATGTCGTGGAGACGCGGTAGTCTGCAGCCGGTCTCTAAGATCTTTGCATGAGCGCGAGGTTGTGGCTGTCAAGGACTTGAGCGTCAGGAAATGACTCGATCACGGTCCATATATGATAATCCCAGCCTGAGCCGTACGCTCTCTCAATCCCAGACAGAACGGAGAGCCTGGGAGTGAGCCTCCGAGTCAGTGCACGTCGCGATGCAGTCGAGGCATTCTCCGTCCCACTCGGACGCGTCAAGCTTGGATGATATTCGAATCCTGTACGCAATGACGGCTTGTTGCGACATGTAAATGGCCGCCGAGCGATCCTTGAACAAGAAGAATACGAGCCAGTCCAGCCATCGTGCGAGAGCAGTATATCTCTCTTGCCCACCACCAGAGCCTTTTTTTCTGCCAGCGCGCCACGTCGGATCCTTCAAGTTTGTGGACATTGATCCGCGTTGTTCTTGGCGTCGAGCGATTGGTAGTGAAGCCTTGAGGTCCTGAGGGAAAACAGCATCCTTTAGATTTCTTTGCAGGGTGGGCCCAGGTCTCCGACCAGATCTCGGACCCTTCAAGTTGGTTTGAATCAAAGTTACGCAAAGCTCAGCGTCAAATGTAATTGAGCTCGGCAGTGACCGAGGGGGCTGCCAGCGCGAATATTGACCCCTCGAGTCGTATCTAGATGGCACACACTTCGCTGCACGTTCGTGAATCCACGACCAGATTCAGCGGACGAGGTCAAGGTGAGGTGAACTAGAATCTGACACAAATTCTGGGATCGGGCGCCTATCAAGAACATGCCACGACGTGGTAAGATGTCATCGTGGTCTTTGTCACAGCACCAACTTGATCTCGAACTAAATTATGGCAATGTATGGCGAGTTACGGAAACGCCGCCGATACTTCCCCGGGAGGTCGTAACATGTACTGCGATGCTAACTCGGATCCGTCGAGTCCATCAGGAACCCTTCACATGATACGGGTAACGGGTTAGGATATGCAGTAAGTGAAAGTCACGGCGGCTGCAACAATAGGTGCATCTGACGAGAGGACGGTCCGAATCCGCATATTCTGTCTTCTCTGGCGCCTCCTCTGAGCTCGGTTTGCAAAATGACCATATAGGTACGTCGACATAGTTGTCAATTGATCAAGATCTCTCGTAAGTTTGTTCTTGACCATCACATCAGACTAGACGGTCATGCCGAATGAAGGTGCTACTTCTGATTTCTGACGATCAAATTATAAAGGACGAACGGGACCAGTGCGTACACATATTTTTCTGGGCCCGGCACTAGCACTTCGGTGCTAGTGACCCCTCCATACAAGTCTCACTGCATTCAGCCACACCGGGTAATGAGCTAGTAGCCGTTACTAGTGCTCGTGATTACGTAAGTGTTTTACTTCCAGTCTACTCTTAGTACCGTTTCGATGCAGACACGTTCCTTCACTCTCTGAACATCACTTTCAGGATAGCCTTCCCTGACAATGGTGGATTATTTATCCTACTGGATATCACACCGTCTCAAGACTGATGTCCTGCTTCCCGCCGCTATTTGGACATGGAACATCCCGAAGTGTCCGTAATGCACGTACGTCTGCGAAATAGTCCCCACGTCACTGAAACGGAGGAACCCGAGACTAGATGCTGCCAAGTGCTGTCGCGAATCGTAGTAATGCGGCTAGATGGCCCACAGTGAGTGAATGACACTGCATTCACGATGATTCGTGTAGGCACCAACTGTGTGACATTCGTGGGACATTAGAATACTGTCGGGAGACAGGCTCCTCGTAATGAACGTCTGGCCTCCAGGGCCTGGAAGCTGCGACGAAGCCGGCAATGATGAATCAACCGGTCATCAGTCACCATCGATCTTTGTCAGACCCATCCTGAATGTTCAGATATCCTGTATGTACTCCACTTTGTCTCTTCAGATTGTTGGTTAACTGAGATGGAAGGTGACCATGGAGGTAGCATCAACAGTTAGTGACAACGTCGAATATCAACCTGACATACAACAACACTGTCCTAGCTTCTTGGCAGTGACTCAGTCTGATGGAAGAAGAGGTATAGATGAACACAAGGATATCCTTACGAAAGAAAGGCACCAAAATGTCAACGGAAATTATCATACAGTTTGCTCAGGGGACACGCTGGAGAAGACACAGAAAACGCAGTCTTGGACTGCTCCACCGGATGCGCTCGTTATCAAACCCGACCTTCCTCCGAGCCATCTGTCGTGGACATCGTGTAAATGGTCTGTGTTTCGGTCGTAATGCAGTCTGTTTGCGGACAACGATTACCAGTTCTGTCGTATAGGTGTATCCAAGAGGTATAAATGCAGGTCCGTTTCTGCTCTGTCCGTCAGCAAACTCGCTCTTCCATCTCTCAGTCTCAGTGGTAAATCGAACTCATAACATGTCCAAAGCCACCAGCACTCTCGTCTTGAGAAATTGTATGTGTCCCCGTCTCATCAGACCTTGTCGTCGTGCTCAGAGTCATACTAGATCCCGACGACGATGCCCGGGAGCATCCAGAGAAGTATTCAAAAGCACTGTCCTTCGTATGCTTGTTTAGTTCCCGCTACACCCATAATGGCACTGATGCGTCGTGCAGTCCCCTGACATCATACCACTCTACGGTGCCAAAGCTGACCAGAGCGCACTCGTTCATCCCACGTCCTGGCGCGGTTTCACCGGTATGCCGATCGTTGGCGGCGATGTCAACAACGTCTACATTCGGGGCCACGGCACTGGCGGTCCCTATATCGCCTCCCTGAGGGTCATTCCCAGCGAGCTGATCTTATGGCCGCAAGTGTGGTCCAGTGTGAAGCCTGTTCCATCTGTCCCGATAGGGATTGCGGGCGGAGACACCACGGGTCCATGTAGGCATCCTATGCCATATCGCTTGGGTTTGCCGTTAATCTCAACGGACAATAGATGCTTCCAACCATCCACTGTGGTTCCGTCCCCCTCATACCGCGGGAAACACATGCTCCTTGATTGCCAATGTCTTTAAGCATGACCCCGCCAACGAGCACAAGGACCTGCAAGAATACGAACCGATTCCGTCCTTCAACCAGCAGCACTCGGGCGTGGGTGGATTCGTCTCTTTTCTCTCCAAGGACAAAAACTTTACTTTCTACAATGTAGGGCTTCACTTTTCTTTTTTTGAAAATAAGCAGAGTGATCAAATTATTTCCTAGGTGGCTGTCGCAGATCTTACTTTGAAGCACGTCTCAGCCAACACTCGACTCCGCATGTTTAGCAAGTTGCCCGTGCCAGTCATCTTCCGCCTTGATGTAAGTCTCGTTGTGTTCTTGTGCGGACACAAAATCATCCTTACTTTCAACCTATCCAGTGGCACGAAGGCGCACCAGCCCCCGCTGGGTTGGAGGTGTCCTTGAATGACGACCGCGGGAAAATCGTTATACGCGCGCACCCCATTGTCGTCCTTTGGCGAACACAAGGTCTTGCTTGAGCCGTCTTATGACGGAATTTTGACCCTCAACATATTTTCTCAGGCGGACAATGCACACTATGAGCCTTACTCTGGCCTCTCTCTCCAGGTTCTCAAGAGCGGGATCTTTGGTTCGCCTCTGACTGCGGCCGCTGCTGGCTTGGGGTTGCTGCCCCTCCCCCCTGTCGACCCTCCTCAGTTATTGGGTGCACTAAATGTCATTTTCGATCCCCATTCGACGCGTAACCTCCGTTTTGCTAGTCCTTCTGCCACACAGCTAAGGGAGTCCAAGAGCTGCCCTGGCGACGATGTTTGCCATTTCCCTGTCAAACCAGGAGACGACGACTGTGCGGTCATCCCCGTCACGAAACTGGCAGCTACCGGCTGGTGGTTCCGAGCTCAGGTGAACAATGTGAATATCTTCCCGCACACTGCCCCAGGCGGATATTCTCCTGGTGCGAGCCTTCTTCAATGTCTGCATGCTCGTCAATGTTAACAACACGACAGACATTCAGCCCATCGGCACGGACCTGACCACTCCAGGCTTATGGAATTCTCTCCAGAACCCAAATGCTGATTATGCAAAGGACAAGTCGATCGAGCTCGTCGGAGGCGAGAACAATTACATCTTCGTGCGCGGACACAGCACCATCGGAGACATTGATATCCAGAGCAGAGTCTTCGCTATCACGGGAGCTCCGATTCTCCACCTATCCGAATACGTAACCCAAGGCATCTCCGCTCAAGTCTTCGGTGGGGACGGGACAGTTGACTAGCAAACCATTTCGGTCGCAGACGCTAATCAGTTCTACCTGTTCAGTAGACCATTTGACGTCAGGGCTCCCCCAAATCCAAACCCCGGTTCTCATGGTGGTTCACGGATGTCCGCAGCGCACTACTGCCTCATTGCGGAAGTACGCCAGAAGCGCAAGTGCTCGTTGGTGTACCCGAGCTGGCCAACGGAGCAAACAGAAGATTTCAAGACATGTTCGTGTTCTCACTTAAAGTCGCTTGAACCGTTGAATGTTCACTTTTTGCAGTGCAAGACTTCCAGCAATGGGTCTCGTTCTGCCCGGTTGTGTGCTACAGAAATATTGGCTGGGTTCCCAGCACGCGCAAGCCTGGGGAGGAGTGCTTGGCGTGGCAATGCGCGACCCGACTCGTCATCTTTCTCATCCTCTTTCTGGACCATTATCATTGAATGCGACAGTCCCATCATCCCGCCTGGATCTAAATGTATGTGGGTTACTTCGGTGGTAGATTGTTTTGTCACCGAAACTAACGCATGCCTTCTCCAGGGTCCCTGACTTGCGATGACAATGTGATTTTCCCTGAGGGCGTGTGCTTTGGCGTCAGTGCCTTTTCTTCTTCCCTCTTCACTGAACACTAATGTATTGATTTGAATCCACTAGAACATCCCCATCAATATTCAGTCTCCTGTACGTGAAAATGCTGATGCGTGGTTACGACTCGGAATTGCTGACTTCTCAACGTAATATGCGGGTTGTCACTTTACTGGCGCGACTCCGGGTAGTACACCCTGTAACCTCATCTTGACGGTCACTTGGTGTGATGGTAATGGTAAGATCCCGCCACCCAGCATCAAGTGCAAGCTTGCCATCACCGAAGTCACCATGTTATCGTAAGTCACAGTCTCTGCATGTATCCGCACCCATCATCACGTTCAACACGCGTCCTCTCATGTAGCCCCCTCAAACACGTCGCCGGGGAGCCTCCTGCAGGGAGCGAGGCGTGGCCATTCTATGTCGCAAGCAAATATCCTTACCTTGGGGATAAACCCAACCCGTCCCCACTTCCCTCATTCAAGGCGATCGGACTCGACACCTGGCCTTACCCGGATTCCCCGCAGACCGTTCTCGGGCAGGTTGCGCTTGCTGCCAAATCAGGGTAGACCTGCCAATCTTCCCATGTCCATCATTGTCGTGTAAGCTTTCCCAACCATGGGACTCTCTTCAGATAACCAAAAAAAAATTGGAAACGAGCAAAAAAGGGGGAAAATGACAAAAGACGAGGAAAAAGAAGTACATGGAGACAATCTCGTCTTGACCTCGAGTTTGTCATCTTGCTGGTAGCTCAGTTGTTGTAAAGTAGGAATCTACTGAGCCGTGTGTGTTGTCTAAAGTTTTTGCTGCGAGTTCGAACAATACCGCTCAACGCTATTCCGCTTATTCAAACGTTCACTGCGACAATCATCATGATGGGGGAGGAGACGTCGTTGAGTATAACCTGATGGATGGGGCGGCAGAGGCTACCCATTTACGATATTTAATGCATTCACCTAAGTAAATAATTTAGCGGGCGTATCCGTCCATCATAGTACGTAGTCCCACACACACACACACACACATGCATCACTAATAGCAACCCCCCCTCCGCTTCTTCTTTGGAAGATGAGAATGTGAGATAAAATGATGTGGGGAAGGGGCAAGGCGTGACGAGGACGACCCTCGGACACCTTGAATAATAAACTTCTATGTAAGTCCCATCCAATCCATGACGGTATGTTTTTTTAAAAAGAGGTGGAAGATGGTCGTTCGAGAGCATAAACGTGAGCGATTGGGCAGGGTAACGATGCCGATGAGGGTCAAGGCACCAGGAGAGAGGGAAGAAGAAAAACGAAACGTCCAGCCAGACGAACCTTTTGTGTATGACACCGATTCCTTCGTTCACCGTCTACGTGAGGTTTCGTGCAGATCGGCGGGCAGGTCCGCAACGCGTTTCGTCTTCCATCGTTTCTCCTCGCGTCACCTCATCTCACCCACGCTCAAAATCGTCCGCCCATACTAGCCGACTGCGAGCTCGGCTGAACGAGCCTCACACCCGGATATTCAATTCGTTCCTCCTCGACTGGTGACTGGTAATCCCATAAACTCTGCCGTTCTTCCGGATCGTCAACCCCTTTGGGGTATCGTCGTGATCGTGTCGTCGAGCTACTCCGACCCCGACGCGTTTGATCGCTATCCGTGCTCACGGTTGGACGCACGGGAATGGACTGCGCCACAGAGACAGGTGTCGCATACGTAGTCTGCCCGCTGGCCGTGCTTCCGAACGACGACGCATACCCTGCGCTCCCCTCTAACTTCACAGACGAGGCACTCCCGTTATCAAGCCAGTCGTTCGAGGAGGGAAAGGCGGACATAGAGGGCGTCGAGGGTGTCTCGAACGGATCATGCTCGGAGCGCGCACTGTAGGTGGATACGGTCGGTGCAAGGGGCTCGTCGTTGGAACGTCCGGGGATGATGATAGACTGGACGCTGCGGTTGTCCCCATTACTTGCCCCCGCTCCAGCGCCTGAACCCGGAGGTGGGGGGAGCGGGAGTATGGAGTCAGTGGGCGAGGCTGACATCGATGTGGGGGGATAGATGAATGGCGATGGAGCTTGGGTGTCGAGGTTGGCAGGGATGGATGTCGTTCGGAGTGCGTGGACAGCCTGAGAGCTATGGTTTCCTGGAGGTGCGTACGAATGAACGAGGTCCTGCATCCCAAACTTGACCGCCGTCCGGCGGGGGCTCTGTGTTGAGGACATTGTGATTTGGGACTCGTGGTCCATCGAGTTACCACGCACTGAGGGCATGGGTGCATCATACAAGGCGTGCCGTGTGAGCCCGTCATAGGTGTGGTCAGCATGCTGGAGAGAGGAGAACGGGAGCCCGTCGAGGTTACCGACCATGCCCCCGCCAACGCCAATCCTGCGCGGCACCCGTGCAGAGCTAGTGGAGCGGCTGGATTGGCTGAGTCGATGGGCACTCCGCGCACGCATAATGCTTCCAATAGTGCCAAAGGAACCACGGAGGGCACCCATCCCCGGTTCTTCCAGGCCTGCGAGCTCCTTTTCTTCGCCGTCGGCTTCGAGGTCGATCGTCGCAGGGTTGTCTGTGTGTGTGCGGGCGGCTTGGAGGAGTAGTGTAGAACGTCGGTCAAGCGATGTGAGCTTCTCAGGATCGATCTTGGACATCTGAAGGATGGTGATGCCGACACAGATGGTCAGAAATGCGAAAACCAAAGTAATGATTTGAGACGCTGGTGCGGCAAGTCCTTTAAAGAGAACCTAAATCAAGAGGATAAGGCTTTCGACAAACGAGGAACATCGACACGTACGATCGTGGTGACCATCGAACAAAATGAAACTTTATCAAGGGATGAGATCATCGTGTAAATGAAATGTATAACGAGGGCTCACATAAGACGTAGTACGTCGGGGTTACTTGTGTGAAGCACGTCAGAGTTCAGGAACAGGGACCGGACAGATGGAACCTACCCATAGCTGTGCGGAGACGTTTATGAATAAGCATGTATGCGGAATGGGTGCGAAATACGCGCCTGTGTTGAATAGCGCAAGTGCGACGTTCAAATAATACACCTCTGTCACTACACGACATCAGGTTTGAATTGCTTTGGCGACGATGGAAGAAACTCACACAATGTCACGATTACGAAACCCATCAAGAAAAATATGAACCAGTTATTAAACTACACGTCGGCATGAGTGCAATCTCGTGATGAGATATTCTGAATGTACATACCTGGTTATACCCCATCGCGGTGGCGACGATAGCGGCTCCAAGACCAGTCGTGACGCTGACGCTAATGCCGCCAATCGTACTGCAAACGGTGATGTACCAGATCATATTGTTTTTTCCATACCTGATGGGAAGAGATGAGGTGAACGAGGGACAGAGTCGAGGAGGAAGAACCCACTTTGGGCCAAAATAGAAGATGATGCTTAGTGCGATGGTGATGAGTACGCTGATGTAGGCAAGAAAGCTGGGAGCAATGAACAAGGTTTTAAAGCTGGATATCTCAGAAGGAGTTTGTTCCTGGGGCCCTAGCAGCAGGATAAGGGACAGGGAAAAGAAGATTGGGCAAGGACATGCCATTGAGAGCGATGATGACAGAACCAATCTGGATGGGGTAAGATGCGATGTAAAACAAAAGGAAAAGAGCATACAATACAAAGCGAACATCCGAGCCAGCCAAAGAATGTAAGCTTCTCCTGGAGGAATATAGAAGCTAGGATGGCGCTGATTACAACCGAGAGTGCGCCCATGGGTGTCTTGGATGGATGAGTCAGACGAAATTAAAATGGGAGTGTTGGTAATACGGACCACAACAAGAGCCTCGACGAAAGCATATGCTGAGGTGGGTGAGGGCGGGTGGAGAGAGCGCAGGAAGGGACTGACCAGTGAAATTACAAAGTTCACCAAGAATCATCACTGCAATGGATGGATTGAGAGTTGATGCGAACCGGAGAGTTGGGAAACATACTTATCATGCCAGTCCACCATAGCAACTTGGAGGGGTGAATATGATGGATATATGCGTGATGAAATGCAAGGAAACTAACCGATTTGAGGTAAGCGACGCCCTCGCCAGCGGTGTGCCCGGCCTGCGAGCGCAAAAGACCCTTTTTCTTGAACACAAAGCTGGAACCTATGAGGATACCGCTTATGACTGCGAGGATGATACCGACGACCTGGAAGGGATGAGTGTCTTGTCGGGACGGTGTGGGAGAGGGACGGGTGCACCTTGAGACTAGAAGGCAGTTTTATGGTTGTGGTCGAGCTCGAAACCGAGGGGGAGGCCGCCCTCGCTACGAGACGCGGTGCTGAAGGGAGCATACTTGGTGGTGCGAGCGCAGTGAACGCGCAGTCGGAGGTGGTCGCGGTTGCCGGGTGTAGCTATCCACCAGACCGGAAAACTGCCATGAATGGAAATATGACCGAGAGTGGATACAAAAAAGAGCGGGCCAGCGAGGCGCGGTGAGGATGTCTTTCTCGGACGTGCACGATGACCGCCACGACGAATTCATGTTTGTATCGCCCGACGATATGCTGGCCATGCCCGGTCCACGGCCACTCCAGGCATATCCGGAGATATCCTCGCTGTCCAAGTCAGACAACACACGAAATCCGGTAATCTCCCCCTGGCCAGAGCCGGTGGGTTTGCAATTGGTGGGTGTTCTTTCTCGCTCTCCTCCTTCAAGTTCGCCATACCCACGCACTCCATACAGCCCGCAAAGCGAGCGGTAGCATTTCCCAGCATGCCTTCCCGTCCGTCCACCTCCTCCACCCCGACTTCCCTCCGCTCCCGTCCGACCGACTCCCACTCGTTTACCAGCGACACCTACGTCCCCTCCGTGTCCGACATGTCCATCGGCGACCCTCGCAGAGGGAAGAGCTCCCTCGGCTTTTTGAGTGACATCATGAAAAAGCGCTCCCGCTCAAAACTCGCCTCCTCCGATTCCATCAACGACAGCATGGCCACCTTCGCCACTTTCACCCCAAACCATTCCCAGCTCTCCTTCGACACTTACATGACCCCTCACTATCCAGATCCCACTCCAGATCCTCTCTCCGGCCCTCTCTCTGGGCCCCCGCCCCTCCCAAGGAAGGACAAGGACAGGTCCCGAAAACGACATCGCCTCAATAAGCAGCCCCCGCCCCTCCCCAAAAAAGACGAACAACTTCTTCTCAAAATCGACACAGATTTCAGTCATATAGAGGACATCATCCACGCAGGTGCAGCCTCTGGCTCTATCCCCAGTCGTCCCAGCGCCTCCTCTTCCAGTGGCTTTGATTCGAGCAGCCTTGGCTTGCCCAGCTTCACTCCCCCCTCTCCTTCATCCATCTTCACCAATCCTTTCCACCCCTCCTCCGTCTTCTCAAAGCGCAAGCACCGACATGACCGCAGGGTTTCCCCGAAGACCATCATGGACCTACACGACAACGGCGAACAATCAACTCAGCAATGGACCGCTCCAGAAAGTTGGGAAATCGAAAAGGAAGACGTAGACGTCGCTGCAGACGGCGCGAGTTCCGGTTCAGAGGAGAGCCTCGTCGCCAGCAGTTCACGGACTTTTGATGACTCGTCCACCGCAACCGACATCACGACCAAGAAACGCATGCGCAGAAAAACCCATCATGCACACAAACAGACTTCGTCCACTAGCTCCAGCAAGTTCGTCCTTGTGCGCATATATCGTGCCAACGGCTCTTATCATGTCGCGCAAATCCCCCCACATGCAACAGTCGCAGATCTCATCCCCTCTCTCAACGCCAAGGTGTTGCGTGATAGTGAGCGAGAGACCCACAAACTGTATCTAAAGGAACGGGGAAGGGGTATGTCAACCTTGTTATGTCCTTGTCTCTACTTCATTTCCCCCTTAGAACGAGTGTTGGCTCCGACGGAGCGGCCCGCCGCAATCACCCGTCGCCGTCTGGAGCAAGCAGGATATGACCAAGTTGACAGTCTCGACTACCTCGCAGCCGAAGATATGACTTTTCTTCTCAAGTTTGTGTACAAAAGCCAGCTGCTTGGTCCAGCGGTATGTCCCATCACTGCGACTCAGAGTCTATCCCTGATCCTTTCCAGACGGAAGACCTGAATATTGACAACTTCGGATATGTGGATCTCACGGGCTGTGGTCTGCCCACTATACCCATAATCTTTCATGCAAATGCGGCGTCAATCGCACTCCTTAATCTTTCTCGAAACCCAATGGTGGAGATACCTCTCGACTTTATTCAATCTTGTACGGCATTACGCGAACTCCGTCTGTCAAATATGGCGATGAAAAAGGTACCTCAAAGCGTGCGACATTCAGCAAGTTTACATCGCCTAGATCTCTCATGCAACCGCATAGTCGATCTCGATGACGCCGGGTTCGACCGTATACCTGAATTAAGCATCCTTAAGCTGCAAAATAATCGTATGGAACAGCTCCCTTGGTACTTCCCCCGACTTCATATGCTCATGATATTGAACATATCCAACAACAAATTCAGCCATCTTCCCGGCGTCATTTGCGATATGCCTGCCTTGCGGGACCTCGACATATCGTTTAACATGATCACGGAATTCCCAGAAGAAATTGGTCGGTTGACCGCACTCGAGAAGCTTGTTTTTGTCGGGAATCAAGTATCCAGACTCCCAAAACAGTGTAGCCAACTTGTCAGCCTACGACTCCTTGACTGTCGACGAAATAGTATCAACGACCTTTCCGTCGCACATACACTCCCTCGACTAGAGACACTCTTAGCGGACCACAACGTGGTTCATGCGCTCGATCTTTCTCACGGACCAGACAGCACGGACTCCCTCGATATCTCCTTTAACGACATTACGCTCCTCAAACTTGACCTTTCTGTGCAAACCCGTTTCGCGCTCACCTCCCTCGATATCTCCCATACAAAACTCTCTTCCCTTGATGATTTCGCATTGTCACATCTTTCTCTACTTCAAACCCTGAAACTAGACCACAACCTATTTCGAACTCTTCCCGACTCTCTTGGGGAGCTCAGTCACCTCATCACAATCTCCTGCTCTGACAATCATCTCGACACGCTTCCTGAAACCATTGGCTTACTCCGACGGCTCGAAACTCTCGACGCACATAATAATAGTCTTAGGCGACTACCGGTTTCCCTCTGGAACTGTCCCTCACTCACTTTGATCAACGTGACATCCAACCTCCTCGAGACATGGCATGCTCCACCAGATACATCCCTTGTTACTTACCCTACCTCTGGTATATCCCTTGATTTGCCGCCGACCCCGCAAGGGCCACGGTCACACCTTCAGGTCGCGAGAAAGGCGTCGAGTGCGACGGTACACATGCCACCTAGTCGACCTTCCCCTCCGCTCGCGTATTCACTTGAGAAACTGTACGTGGGCGAGAATCGTCTCACAGACGATTGCCTCCCGCCATTCACGATCTTGAAAGAACTTCACGTCCTGAATCTCTCTTTTAACGAAATCCAAGAACTTCCCTCCTCTTTTCTCCGCAACCTCACAAAACTTGAGGAGCTCTACCTAAGCGGCAATCAACTGACAAGCATACCAACAGAGGATTTGCCAAAGTTGACGAGGTTGAGTATCTTGTTTCTCAACGGAAACAAGTTACAGACGCTGCCCCAGGAGTTGAATAAGGTGCAAAGTTTGACGGTGATCGATGTGGGGAGCAACGCGCTGAGGTACAACATCAATAATTGGGAATTCGATTGGAATTGGTAAGTTTCCCTTCTTTGCAAGTTTTGTCTTGTGGGAACAAGCGACTGATGTCGTCGTGCGCCAGGAATTTCAACCAAAATCTCAAGTACCTCAATCTATCCGGAAACAAGAGGCTCGAGATCAAGCCCCCTACTGCGAAGCATCACTCAGATGATGCGGAGAACGCGGGTCTTGCTGACTTTTCCGGGTTGACCTCGTTGCGCGTCCTTGGTCTCATGGATGTCACCACCACCTTCCTGCCGAATATCCCCGAGGACACAGAAGACCGACGCGTCCGAACCTCACTCTCCGAGGTGAACAAGATGTCATATGGGATTGCGGACAACCTCGGGAGCACTGGCTACCTCACTATGTTCGATCTTGTTCAGCCCGAATTCCGGGGACACCAAGACGAGGCCGTGTTTGCCATGTTTGGACGGTCGGATGCGGTGCAGAGTAACAACCACCTATCCAAATATCTCCATGACAACTTTCTACCGCAGTTCAGCTCCCACTTGGGACAGATCGATCGATCAAAGAACGAGACGGTCTGCGATGCGCTGCGTCGGACGTTTCTGAGACTCAACAAGCAACTGCACGACTCGCTCTATGCCGGGAATACGTCGAGTCGAAAAATGTCGCAGGTGAGCGCGTCGACGGTGGGCACGAGCTCGTTGGAGAGCTCGTATCGTGCAGGGGCATCTGGCATCGTGCTCTACTTTGTCGGGAAAGCCATGTACGTGGCAAACGCGGGTGATGCGCTTGCAGTGGTCTCGATCCAGGGTTCTGCGGAGCTGTTCTCGAGAAAGCACGACCCGTTTGACCGGTGTGAGGCAGAGCGTATACGGTCGGCCGAGGGATGGATCTCGCCCAAGGGTCTCGTCCACGAGGAGATCGACACCTCGCGTTCCTTTGGTTACTTTTACCACTTCCCCGTGGTGAATGCGCGACCATACGTGGAGGAGCGGCAGTTGACGGAGCAGGACGAGTTCGTGATCATCGGGAACCGGGGACTGTGGGATTACATCTCATACCAAACGGCAGTGGATATTGCGCGGTCAGAGATTTCTGACCCGATGATTGCAGCACAAAAGTTACGGGATTTTGCGATCAGCTATGGGTCAGACGGGAGTACGATGATCATGGTCATATGCGTCGCGGACTTGTTCCGCCCAAAGAAGCAACCGACGGCCGATTCGTCGATGGACGTGGAGGCGTATAGCGTGTTGAAAAAGAGAGGGGTCAAGAAGGCGGATATCCAGGACCGCACGATCGCCCGGTTGGACTATGAAGTGTCGCCGCCGACCGGCCATCTGTGTCTCGTCTTCACCGACATCCGGAATTCGACTCAGTTGTGGGAGACGAACTCAGGTATGCCGACCGCGATGCGTCTGCACAATGGTCTCTTGCGTCGTCAGCTGCGTATATGCGGTGGGTATGTTGTCAAGACGGAGGGGGACGCATTCATGTGTTCGTTTCCGACTACGTTGGCCGCACTGTGGTGGTCGTTGACGGTCCAGGTTCAGCTGATGCACGAGCCGTGGCCGTTGGAGATTTTGGAGTGTGAAGAAGGTAAAGAGGTGTGGGATTCCCAGGGGAACCTGATCTCGCGCGGGCTCTCGGTGCGTATGGGCATCCACTGTGGTACGCCCGTTTGTGAGCCCGACCCGATTACGAACCGGATGGACTATTTTGGTCCAATGGTCATTCGCGCTGCGCGGATCAGTGGGAGCGCCGCTGGGGGACAAATCATGTGTAGCGCCGATGTCGTCCGAGAGATCAATGCGCGTATCGCTGAAACTGGCCCCGACACCGAATACTCTGAATTCCAACCCCCTCAGGCAATCGAGGCAATCCGGCGGATGAACATCAAAGTCACCCCCGTGGGAGAGATCAAACTCAAGGGGCTCGAAGTTCCCGAGATGGTATCGTTGATCTATCCGGGGTCTGTTGCGGGACGACAGGATATGGACTTGATGGGGGCATCGGCGAGTGCGTCGGCCGGGCCTGCCAAGATTCAGTGGAGTATTGGGCAGGTAAGAGAATTGGCGATGTTATGTCTCCGCTTCGAAGCGCTCGCCAGTGAGCGTGTTTTTCGGCCCTTCCCGAAACGCAAGGACAGTGTCCCGCAGCCACCAGAGGCCCCAGAAGACGAATGGTTCGAGCCGTGCTACATGTACGGCGTCCCCGATCAACTGTTACCCCCAATACACAACAAGATGGACGAGCTGGAGATCATGATGGTGTTGGATTCGTTGTTGACAAGGCTCGAGAACGCCGCGTCGGCGATGACCATGTCGGTGATGGCGGAGCGTATGGAGGCGATGCAGACGCGGGGGGGATTCGACGACCGGACGTTGAGTTTGCTTTCGTCGTTGGTGCTCCGGTGATGGTTTGCCATATATTATTTACTGTACCTCTTTTTTTTTCCTTTGTCTCCCCTGGATGCTGGACGCTTTCGTTTTGTCTTCCTCTGTTGTTCGCATTGTTGTTTGCACTGTCTGCTTGTTAAACGGACCTTGTTTCTCCCTTAGACCTGTTCTGTTTCCCCTGTTTTGTGACATCACTGTATGTAATTGCACACTTGGGCCCTTTGCGTATATTTGTGAACATGTTTTTTTTCTGGGGCTTTCTTTTGTCGTCTTTGGTTCTTTTCTGTTGTTGTAATGATTGATTGATTTGATTTGATTGATTGTCGGTCTGGAACGTCGCACGAAAGGCCAGACAGATGTTTCAATGCACCCGAGGGAGTTTCTTATTGCCAGTAGGTTTTAGCGCTCGGACACTACCGAAAATAAGTTAATAATAATAACAGGGCGATCCCTGGGACGCCATTCCGCGTCAAACAATGCCAAGAATAAAAATATACTAACCTCATACAGGCAAGGAAGATCCAGGATGACAACGACGACGCTGTAAAATCAGTGCATTTTCTGCGTCGATCCCGACGTGCCTGCCCACATGGACTGTATGGCGGTGAGGATCTGTCTATACCGAGTCTGTTCGATCATCCAAGCGACGAGGTAGACGCATACGCATTGCTTTACCAAGTGGCCCCTTCCTGAAAGTTTATTATGTTGCCTGTTTTTCTCATCGTGTCGACTAACCTCTTCACACATACTTTTTCGTCTTTAGATTACTAGCGTTGAATGGGCCCAGGTACACGCGGCAAACGCCATTTACAACACAAACGGCTCAGTAAATCCGGAGATACTACGACTACTTTACAACAACTGAGCTAGCAGACGAGAGGACAGGACAAATGGAGAGCATATACAATTTTTTTTTTTTTCCTTTCTTTTTGTGAGGTACTAAATCCAGAAGACAAGAAAGCATACATGACATTGACGGAGAACGAAGAGGCTTAGTCCTTCTTGACAGAAAGCGCGACCTGCCCGAGGATGTATTCCGGAGAATCCGGGTAAGGCCAGATGTTCGGTCCAGCCTTCTGGAACGTGGGAAGAGGGGACGGGTTGGGTTTCCCCCCAAGGTAAGGGTAACGGGTCCCAACGTAGAATGGCCATTTGTCGCTCCCTTCCACAGGTTCCTCGGCGGCGTGAATGAGCGGCCTACAGCGGAACCCAGTGGTCGGAACAGCTGCAGCAGAGAGAAATGACACTTACGATAACGTGGTGACCTCGGTGGTGGTGAGCCTGAACTTGATACTGGGTGGCGGATACTTGCCGTTGTCGTCGCACCAGGTGACCGTCAGGGTGAGGTCCGCACGACCCGGCTTCGCGCCAACAAAGTGGCAACCCGCACACTGGTCCGATCGTCAGCCACGCACAAACACACACACTCCAAGGATTTTCTACATACCGCAGGGGACTGAGTATTGATCGGGAGATTCTGATCAACGAGTGAGTGTTGACGCGGTGAGAGAGAAAGAAAGAAACCCGACCTCGAAGCACACGCCGTTGGGGAACATCGCGTTGTCTTCGCACGTCAAGGTCCCTGGAGAAAAAGAAGTGCGTGAGTCTCGACGACAGAAGACTCTCGTGCCTAAACGACGAACATTTGCATCCAGGAGGGATGATCGGACTGTCGCACTCGATGATGATGGTCCAGAAGGTGGAGGTGAACGAGCAGTCGGGAATGGTGAGCTGGGTCCCGCAGCACCACGTCAAGCACTTCTCTCCAGGCTTGCGATCGCAGGGTAGCCAGTTGATGTTCCGGGAACACACGAGCGGGCAGGCCGCACACCAGTTCGTGAAGTCTTGTACTGCATGAAGTGAGCGTTAAGCTAATACGAGGGACTCGAAATGAAAACACGAACTGGTCGTAAACTCTTCTATTTGGTCGCTTGGCCAACCGGGCCAAATCGACGAGCACTTGCGCTTCTGACGTGCTTCCGCAACGAGGCAGTAGTGCGGACGGGCCATCCATGATGGGCCGCCGACGTTATTCGGGTTTGGGTTGGGTGGAGCCTGGATGTCCAACGGTCTGTTGACCACGTAGAACTGATTAGCGTCTGGGACAGAGATGCTTTGCTGGTCGATCGGCCCGCCACCACCCACGACCTGGCCAGAGACGGTTTCCTTTGGCCATTGGGACGGGTGGAGGATCGGATTTCCAAGGATCGCGAAGATCCTGGTTTCGACGTCAATGTCCGTGATGGTGCTGTGTCCGCGCACGAAAATGTAATTGTCCTCGCCTCCAACGAGCGAGACATTTTTCTCGCTAGCGTAGTCGACGCTCGGGTCCCGGAGAGCGCTCCACACTCCTGGTGCGTTCAGGTCCGTGCCGATCGGCTGAATGTCTGTCATGTGGTCAGCAATGAACGAGCATGCAAGGAGCGAAGGAGATCCGCACCAGGACTATACCCGTACTGCCCTCGAGGGAAGTTGTTCGTGTCGTTCAAATGAGATCGGAACCACCAGCCTGTAGCTGCCGGTTTTGTGGTGGGGATGGGTGCACAGTCCTTGGGTTTCACAACGCAGTGACAACCATCGTCAACAGGGTAGTTCTTGGACTCTCGTAGCTGCGTGGCAGAGGGACTAGCAAGGCGGAGATTACGCGTCGAGTGGGGTTCAAAAATGACGTTCAGGGAACCCAATAGTAATTGAGGTTGGCCATGTGGCTTCCACTGCGCGGCGGCAGCCCCTGGTACCTCTAAACCCAAGATCCCGCCTGTCTTGAAAACCTGGAGACACAGGCCAGAGTATGGCTCAAAGTGTGCACTTTCCGCGGTAGAGAATATGTTGAGCGTCAACATTCCGTCGTAAGAAGGGTCGAGCGTAACCTCCGCGTGTGCTCCAGATGGCGACAATCGGGTACGCGGTATACGTATCTTTCCGTGGTCATCAACCAGGGACACTTCCAATCCGGCAGGGGCTGGTGCGCCTTCGTGCCACTACGTAGTAAACTGAAGTCAGGATGACCGTACGTACAAGAGCACAACAAGGCTTACGCCGATGTAGAACATGACTGGCAATGGCATGGGCAATTCATTGTACATGCGGAGCCGAGTGTTCGCTGAAACGTGTTTCAAAGTAGGGTCTGCAACAATCACCTATGGTATAGTTAGATGATTTCCTCTCCCTACAGAAGATAAAACAAGATATTTTACATTATAGAAAGTGAAGCTTTTATCCTGAGAGAGAAAAGAGGTAAATTCGTCCGCACGGAAGTGCTTGGGGTCGAACGACGGCATCGGTTCGAGGCCGGCGGCATCGTGTTTGAAGACGTGGGCAATCAAGGAGTATGCATTTCCCGCGGTGTGAGGTGGACGGAACGACAGCGGTCCGCTGGAAGCGTCTGTGGTCCATTCAGATCAACGGTACTCCCAGGTGAAAGGGTATAAGACGCCTACATGGACCAGTGCTCTCTCCACCTGGAATCTCTGCCATGCCGGATGGGACAGGTTGCACGCGGGACCACACTTGTGGCCACAAGATCAGCTCGCTTGGAATGACCCTCAAGGTGGCGGCATAGGGCCCGCCGGAGCCATAGCCCCGGATGTAGACATTGTTTACATCGCCGCCGACGATCGGCATACCGGTGAAGCCACGCCAGGCCGTGGGATGAACGAGTGCGCTCTGCTCAGCTTTGGCACCGTAGAGTGGCATGATGTCAGGAGACTGCACGACACATCAGTGCCATTATGGGTGCAGCGGGAACTAAGCATACGAAGGACAGTGCTTTTGAATACTTCTCTGGATACTCCCGGGCATCGTCGTCAGGATCTGGTGTGACTTTTAGCACGACGACGAGATCTGATGAGGTGGGGACACAAACAATTTCTCAAGACGAGAGTGCTGCCAGTGGTGTCTTTGTACATTGAGCGAGTTCGACTTATCTGCGAGATGGAGAGATGGAAGAGCAATTTGCTGATGGACAGAGCGGGACTTACCTGCCTTTATACCTCTTGGGTGCAGCTATACGATAGAACTGGTAATGTCGTCCACGCACACAAGGACACTGCCAGGGCTGTGTCCAGCTGACTGCCATTCCGACGGGAACACGAAATCGTTGCGCGATGTCCGTGACAGGACGAATGGAAGCGAGGCTGCGTTCGATGACGGGCGCATCCAATGAAAACCTCCTGTGTTTCTGTGTTTCCGTTTTCTGTCCACACTGAGCGCCTCATTGGCATGAGCGTGTCCAAGTTGACTGATGGACTTCCGTAAATCTCTACGTATACCGGAGCAAACGAGGTAATTATTTCGTTCAAGGTGCCTTGGATATTTCTGTCACATTGGTGTGGTCAATCTTTTGTTTTGGATTGATACAAGGAGGAGGCTGGCTCGGGTCAGACAGACCGGGCACAAAGTTCCAGACACGAACACTGGCACTTAGCATTCAGCAGATACATTTGTTATCATGTCCTGCTTTTGCTCAGAGGGTGCGGGAGACTCACCGATTTCGTGAACAATGAGTTCTCCGAGCAATAGCGCCAATCCTGACACCGCATTCACAATGAGTGCCACCACCGGTGACACTTGCGGGAAGCCGAAGCTTAGAGTTCCCCGCAGTGGCGCCAAACAATACCATTGATCATGAACCCTTGCCATAACTCTTGTCATGTGATGGTAACGTGTTCATACCCGGGCCACCAATGAGTGCCACCACCGGTGACACTCGCGGGAAGCTGAAGATTAGAGTTCCCCGCAGTGGCGCCAAACAATACCATTTGATCACAAACCCTTGCCATAACTCTTGTCATGTGATGGTAACGTGTTCATTAGTCTAGTGACCAGCCCGCTATGAGGCTGCCATGTTGAGGGGCAGACCGTCGATAGACGGTCTGGTAAATTTGGCGAAAATTTTGGAGGCAGAGCGGATTCCCAAGGTCGCATACTGCAAACCCCATTCTTGGACTTGTCTGAGCGCACGTGGAAGGTAGATAAGCCCAATGTGGATTGTTAAGTCTTATCTAAGTCTCGATAAGTGCTACTCTGTCGCTCTCCTCAGATGGTCAGGTATTCTCGTTCATCATACCTCTCATTCGTGATCGATTCCCATCTACAGGCTCCCTCACCTACTCTGACATCAACGGACACACTGCAAATGTGCTCCGAGTCGAATAACACCAATATCGCACGCGAAAGTGTCGGGGATGCTTCATATAGCCAACCGGAATGTCTTTCATCATCGGAACACATTCAGCGGGCTTTGAAGATCCTTCGGGTTGGGCGAATCTCACTACTTGACTTCCTGATCAAAATTTTCGATCCAAACGAACCAGAACATGCTTTATACCGAGACCGAATCTATACCCTTCTGAAAGGTGCGAACATATATGAAGATAAACGTTGGCCGACAACAATTGTCTCATTGGAACAATTGAAGCCCTCTATCAGTGCGGTCTAGGGATATCATTCACATCGCTCCTCAAGTTATTGAACAATCTCGCAATATGCTGTATTGAAGATGCGACTGACGCTGCTCTCGGTGCTCACATCTTTTGCTATGATAATATCAATATCAGCACCTCGATACATGTCGAACAGCGTGCACAGTCTGCCCCTCAACATGTAGTTGAACGATTGTTGACGAGCTAAGGATATAAATGAGTAGGCATGCGCGAAGTGCGTCTATCTTGTCGTGATTCGAAAGTGTTAATACATATTGGAGAGGGATCTTGTCATGCAGAATGTCGTGAACAACTTCGTAAAGAGCGTCCAGTGATAAATTAAAGAGAGAAGCGAGAACGAGTGACAGCCCTGACATGGGGAATAAGTTAAGAAGGCGTGTTGTGTCGTCGCGCCCGATCGATCAGATACATTGGATTTCACTTTATTTTCATAATAATAATTTGTAAATTTCAAAATGATTTTTCAACGTGAAACCTCGCGTTTTCTAATTGGCTTCCAGTCACGCAACCTTGGGAATCCGCTCTGCCTCCAAAATTTTCGCCAAATTTACCAGACCGTCTATCGACAGTCTGCCCCTCAACGTGGCAGCCTCATAGCGGGCTGGTCACCAGACTACATGTTCATACCCAGGCCACAACCTGGCCTGCCTATCCGTAATACTCACAAATTTACCGCCACTCACTCGACTGGAGTACTTACTCCATGTATCTAGCGCGTGTTCTTTCACACAAACCAACTTGGGAAATCTGAAAAGGTATGTATGGGTTATTAGAGAGTATCGGTTATGTGCGGTATCGGTTATGAGGGAGTCGACTGTACCGGCGGCAGGCCAGGTTGTGGCCCGGGTATGAACACGTTACCATCACATGACAAGAGTTATGGCAAGGGTTTGTGATCAAATGGTATTGTTTGGCGCCACTGCGGGGAACTCTAATCTTCAGCTTCCCGCGAGTGTCACCGGTGG
>JBBPRQ010000224.1:0-46133 GCA_038093095.1 Boletus insuetus
GTAACTCATTAGCCTCTATCATTAGGAATAGTCTAGAAATTCCTTATACCTTTAGAACCTATAATAGCTAGGATCAAAGCCAACCCTTTTACCTTGATTAATAATCAGGAAAGGAAGAACAACCAGGATTCCAATTAGTTAAGTTTTTCACTCACTCAGTAGTAATATTTCTTTTATCTTCTGTTTGATCTGGTAGTAAGAGTTGTCCTTTCACCAGCTTATAACTAGATTGGGCCTGGAGGATTGATAGCATAGGATTTTCCCCTAGCAAATCCAGCATCTAATTCCTGTAAGAATGACAATGCTAGAGATCCAGAGGAAGTATAAGTCCAAAACTACTAGGTGATGGCAATGTACATAGGACTCAGGACGGAGGCGGAACACAGCCAGAACAGCTATATGAACTGACAGGTGAAATGTAGACTATAACTAAAAGAGATTAATAAGAGGTACCAGTCTGGAGGCATAACTCCATGGATGTCCATTACTCCTAGGTCAAGGTTTGTCTGAGATCATCTGGAGTTGGCCGGACTTGGACTTGGTGAAATCTGGGATATGATAAGATGTGACAATGTTAGCAGAAGAATCTATTCACTAGGGAATGTGCAATTGGACTAATCTAAGTCTGTCCGCAAAGTGTCAGACATCAGTTGATTGATCTCATTGTTGACATCATCATCAGATATGACTGGCAAGAGGTTTTTGAGGCATTCCCAGTGCAGAAATTTTCCCTGCTCATCTTCCTAAGACATTGAGGCAGTCACAGTGGTGACAATGAAGGGTAACCAGTGTCACGTCGCGTCAACAGTGTTGTTGGAGGGGTGTTCCCAATTTGGACAACTTAGAGTTCACACGCGAGAAATATTGACTAATCTCATTATTCTTGGAACATGCTGTAACTATCTTGGACATCATCATGAAAAAACAATTGCTAAAGTAACAGACCTTGGCAAGAATGAAATGATCTTAGGCTTCACTTGGCTAAAGCAACATCACCCTGAAATCGATTGGGAAACAGGAACTGTCCATATGACACATTGCCCTGCATCCTGTCAATTAATGTTTAGCGCCTCATTTTGAGAAGAAAGAACACAACTTACTTGTATGCATTAATGCTGTAAAACTTGATTAATGTTCTCTCCTATCCTAGGTACGACGAGGTGCTCTCTAGGGACTCAGAGGATAGGTCTAGAAACAACACTGATATTGCATAGAACTAGCTTAGGGAAAATATAGGCAAGCGAAGTGAGACTATTTATATGATAGGCCCCTGGTCCATGTGAGAGATGGAAAAGGAAATAAAGGAGTGGAAGCCCGAAGGAGTTTCATCTCTATCTACATATGACTCGATGCATAGCAGTGAGTCAGATCTAAGATATAGTGCACAGCACAATATGAATATACAAACGGAGTTCCACAATAGAAGAAGTCTGAATAAGGTAATGCAGAACAGAGTCAGAAAGGAAGTCTATGTGAGTCGTAAAGAGAAGGAGATCAGGAGAATGCATCTAGTAGTGTGGAGGATGACTCCACTACGAATACAACCACATATGGTGAGAGAGAAATGTGGAGGACAACTCCACTACAAATACAACTGCGTACAGTGAGAGAATGAGATGAGAGGTGAGAGAACAAATAGAAGAAAAAGTACCCCCTTAGTAGACTGTAACAGTGCATGCCCATTCAAAAACCTTGGGATCATGCTATAGATTTCAAAGAGACCTTTGTTCCAAAGGAAGGACATTTGATTCCCCTTTCTCCTACTGAACAACAAGAAGTCAGTGACTTTATAGATGATCAACTCAGAAAAGGTTATATCCAACCTTCCAAGTCACCACAGACTTCCCCTGTGTTCTTTGTACCAAAGAAAGATGGTAAAAAGCAAATGGTACAGGATTACCAATATCTAAATGAACACACCATCAAGAATAATTATCCACTTCCTTTGATCTCACAGCTTGTAGACAAACTTAAAGGATCAAAGCTTTTTACAAAAATGGATCTTAGATGGGGATACAACAATGTCCACATCAAAGATGGAGATGAATGGAAAGCTGCCTTTGTTTGCCATTGAGAAGCCTTTGAACCTCTAGTAATGTTCTTTGGCTTATACAACTCACCAGCAATATTCCAAACAATGATGAACAACTTATTCTCTAACATGGATAATGTCTATGTTGTTTATATTGATGATCTCATGATCTTCACCAAAACAGATAATCAGCAAGAACATAATCAGATTGTACTTGAAGTACTCTGTTGTTTTGAAGAACATGATCTCTTTGTCAAACCAAAAAAGTGTTTCTTTCATGTCAAAGAAGTAGAATTTCTAGAAATGACCATTACCCCTAATGGTATTTGTATGGATGAAGACAAGGTTAAGGTAGTACTTGACTGGCCTACACATACTACTGTTAGACAAGTTAGAAGTTTTCTTGGACTAGCAAACTTCTATTGTAGATTCATTGAAGGCTATGCACAGGTTGCTCAACCTCTCAATGATCTCACCCCATTCAAATGGACTGCTTCTCAACAAACAGCATTTGATACACTCAAACAGAAATTCACCACTGCACCTATTCTTGCATTCCCTGACAATGACAAGACATTCCACTTAGAGACTAATGCCTCAGATTATGCTATAGGAACTGTGCTCTATATTGAGATTGAAGGCAAATGGCATCCAGTTGCTTACTCTTCACATTCTATGTCATCAGAAGAACACAATTATTCTATTGCAGATAAAGAAATGCTCAGTGTCATCAGAAGTCTAGAACTCTGGCGTCACTACTTAGAAGGAGCTCAATATGAATTTGAGATCTGGAATGATCATACTAATCTTTAATGGTTCATGAAATGACAAGATCTTAATTGTAGACAAGCTCAATGGGCTCAATATCTATCTTGCTTTAACTTCAAATGGCTTTATAAAGCAGAAACCTCCATGGGAAAAGCAGATGCTCTCTCTTGAAGAGAAGATCATGCAGAAGGAAGAGAGGATGATAATAAAGGGATAACAGTAATTCCATAAGATCAGATCAGAACAACTACCTATCTTGAAACAGATGCTGATTCACTTCATGAACAAATCAAGAATGCTACATTCTGATTAAAGGAAACTGCTGTATCAAAACTGTGTAAAGATAACCAAGTCTATATGGAGCAAGAAGAATTGCTAGCAGACCAAAATGGAAAGATCTTCATCCCAGATGTTGATGATCTTAGAATGGAAATTCTATGTCGACACCATGATACTCCACTTGCAGGACATCCTGGAGCAGAGAAAACATTGGAATTAATCCAATACAGCTATACATGGCCTGGTTGAGCACATTAGTCAAGAACTATGTATCATGCTGTGATCGCTGTGCTCGCTTCAAAGGACAAAATATTGCACCTGCAGAAAAGCTAATACCCCTGCCTATACCAGAAAAACCATGGCAAGATCTATCTTTTGACTTTACGACTAATCTTCCCCTTTGCAATGGATTTAACTCAATCCTAGTGGTTGTTGATCACTTTTCAAAAGAAATCAAATTCATTCCATGCAATAAAGCCATATCTGCACTTGAAACTGCTAAACTCTATTTAACCCATGTATGGAAGCAACATGGCCTTTCATGCACTATCATTTCTGATCAAGGACCACAATTTGCATTGCAAGTGATGCAAGACCTGTGCCACCGATTGGGAATACAACCTAAAGTGTCAACTGCCTTTCACCCTCAAACTGATGGATAAACTGAACAAATGAATCGTGATCTACAACAATATCTTTGCTTGTTCACCTCAAAAAAGCAAGATGAATGGGCTTATTGATTACCCATTGCTCAGTTCTCTTACAACTCAAAGTGACAAGCTTCTACACAGAAAACCCCTTTTTCTGTTACTCAGACTTATGAACCCCACATTGGATTTGAACAGTATGCAATGAAAGAACTAGCTGCAGAACAGTTTGTGACTTCCATTGCTAATGTTATTACACAGACACACTCTAATCTTGAAAAAGCATAAACCCATATGAAAACCCAAGCTGATAAGCATAGATTTGCTGTGCCAGATTATGCTATCTCTGATAAAGTTTGGCTTTCCACTAAATGTTTGAAATTGACCCGTGCTTCAAAGAAACTCTCTGAAAAATGGCTAGGACCCTATGAAATCACTAAGTTGATTGATCCTAATGTAGTTGAACTGGAATTGCCTAGATCTATGAGAATTCACCCAGTAGTGAACATCTCTTGTGTTAAACCCTACAAGGAACATCTTGAAGATCAACCCACCTTCCAGCCAGGATCTGTGGAGATCACAGAGGAACATGATGTTGAATATGAAGTTGACTATATTGTTGACTCTCGATGGAAAGGCTGTAGCCTTGAATTCCTTGTTCATTGGCAAGGATATTCTGATGAAGATCACATATGGGAATCTGAATCTAATCTTGGAAATGCTCAGACAGCCATAGATGAATTCCACACTGCTCATCTGAATACCCCTTGGCGCATCTGCATGACAACATTTGAATTCTTTGACTTATTCCATCATTGTGGCAAGCCCATACCTGAAGTATCTGAAAACTGTCTTCCATTTGATCGACTCAATGTTGATTGAATACCCTGGGGTGTCGTCAGGGTAAACAATGGATTTACACATCACTTCTGATTGAGCCTTGCTCCCACAATGACTTTCGCTCTCTATATTGCATCTATCTACTCTTTTCTGATCTATGTTTTCCCCTATGGACGTCTTCGCTATGTCACATCTCTCCCATGCACATTCCCTCTATTACGCTTGGTCCAGGTAGGAATGAGCATAGCCTTTGAATAACTTAGGGATGAGAGGAGCATTGAGTCTTAAGTATAATGAGGACTTATAGAACAGAGGATCAAAAATCAAAGGTACTTGTGGGGGTGTTCACACAAGGATCAAGGGGACTGGGCTAAGACCAGTGGTTCAATGGTTCAAGAGAGCTAGGCATGACTAGCAAGAGATGAGGCAAGAGCTCTGGATTGTACATGGTAGGGGAAGACAAGGAGCTCAAGTGTGGGGAAATGCTAGAGCAGTATCTACAACTTATATATGTTGGATATATAAGTGTTTAGAGTAGGCATAGAAGAGAATGGAAACAGATGGAAGAAATGATGACTAAGTAGATGGATGCCGTCAGAACGCCAGCAGGATAAACAAGGGTAAGGAATATGCTATTATAGGGGAATGGAAATTAAGTCCAAGGAGAACAGATGAGATGTATATTGGTACAAGATAAGGAAAAGAAAGAGAGAATCGTAACACCCTCACCACACATGCTTTGATGAACCGGAATTCATTAATGATTATGGTGATCCCCTGCAATTGGTCTGGTGCTCCTGGACCTACTTGGGATGAACTCCCTGGATTTACTAATGATGTTATGCGCAATACTCTGCTTTGGAATATGGTCTACCATAATATTAGTGAGGTCTTCACTGAGCACAACACTGCCTCCATTTGGGGTGATGCTGACTGATTGGTCTAATGATGGGTTAGTTAGCTCTGTCCCTGATTTAGATTCCTTGGATCCTGGTGATCCTTTCATTCATAAAAATGATTTAGATCCCATGTGGCCCACCTTTTCCTGCACCTCAGATGTAAAACCAACCCATATACCTGTTGTTCTTCCCCATGCCCCTGACTTTGCCAGCCACTTTGATGATGATGGATGGCCTCTTGGTCATTGGACTTGGGATAATCCTTAGCCCATGAGTGATGCTTGGCCACTCACTATGGATTCTGATCCTCTTACTTGTCACCTTCTATTACTCTGGCATGCATCTGTGCATTGGCCTGATGATCCTCCACCTCTTTAGTCAATCAGGATGCTTGACTTTAGATGGGGGGTAGTGTTACAAAAGTGTTACAAATGCCTTCTACATCTCACAGATGCCACCTCTTTACTCCTTTCTCATTGCTTGATCATTAACTATTCTCCCCACATGAATCAACCTGAAGAACAGTTGACAAACATTTGCCTTATATGGTAATTGACCCCTATCTTGCACAACAGTAAAAAAACAGTTAAACATTTAACTCTTCTCATTCATTTCCTATGGTATACCCTTATTGCTACTCTCCCACAAAGCCCACTACTATCCCATGATATTGATCATGAGGCTAGACACTCCTAACTCACACAAACAGTGCATTATGGTTGCCTCATGCTCCCTATCTAACACATGCATGCACAGGTATGTTTATCCACCAATCACATTGTAACTTATGTCGCCTCATGGTATCTAGTAGTACTAGCTCAATATCTAGTATAGTCTACATAGATAAGCACTGCATGGTCCATGCAGTTGTACTAATAGTATAAAATACTATGAACTAGTAGAGCAAGACTCTCTAGTCTTGTTCTCCTCGAGTTTTCCCAAACTACCATCTTGCTTGACTACCCCTAGTGCTCTAGTTTTCATACACTAGAACCTTTGGTGGGTTTGGTCGTTTCACTGATCAGTGATATCAAAGGGATATTAGGCTTTCACTATGGTGATGCTGAAGGCGTCACTGTTGATGAGCATACTCAACCTGCATGGGTATTATTCTGCAAAGTAGGTGTAGTATTCCATACTAGATTTTCCTTGCTGACTTGCTGTTATTTTTAGTCTTAGGTGGATACTGTGAATTACAAGGGGAAACCATGGCTATATTGGAATGATGTCCTACCACTAATGCCCAGTGTTGGAAAGGGTACACATGTGCATCACCTGGAATGGCAAGCCAAGTCAAAGCGAGGTCAAAAGAAGATCATAATGGACATTGTAGCCACCCCCCATACTCATTGCAGCACCATTATGGGCCCCAGCAACACTGCAGGGCCAAGTGGTTTACAACACACCACTCAGTCAGGCTCCATAGCAACTCCAAGTACTGATCCTGATATGCAGATGGCCCCCTCCCAATGTGATCAACACAAACCATGACCCCAATTCAATTGCTTCTTCCACACCATCTTTCTATCTTCCCCCTCCTTCTGCCACATCTTCCAGTAGTGCAATGACAAGTGTTAGCCAGAAGCGGAGAACTCCAAGCACCATCGGCTCAGGTGCTACATCACAAATCTCAAAACATTTTAGCCCATTGTCTGCTGCTGCACAACAAAAGGTTGAAAGTGATGCAATATTGCAAAAATTAACCAACTTCCTGGACAACATTAACCCTTCAGTTCTTCAGCCCATCACATTAGCCTCTTTGGGATTGGCAGAACTGCAACTGGAACCACAACCACAACCACAACCACAACCACAACCACAAATGCAAACACAGCAACCCTCGCCAAGCTAAGATACCTCTAGCGATAACTACATCGACCATGCAGCAGAAGCTCTTTCATCATGCAAACTTACACTGTCTCAGAGGAATACCATCGCTGACTACATGAGTGACACACAGAACAAGAGGTGCATGAATTTTTTTCTTATATTTGATCAAGCATCACACAAGATGTGGATCCAGAACATACTTGTTGAAATCCAAACCAAAATAGATAGTGAAAAGGATGGAATGGATCATGATGGGCAATTGACATAATTTCATGCTGGTTTTCACTCGTTTGTCTTTCTGTGCTGACACATGCATGTATTTCAAACAGTTTGTATACTGATATGTTGTAGTTATACATGTATTCCCCTTTCCCTGGCTCCATAGCAGTAGTCTTGCTACATAGCCTCTGCAATGTGATTGCACTGTTCCTCTGCTCTCTGCCATTCTGCTGTATCAACTGGACCCTCTTCAAGGACTCCATCTGCAGCAAGGTCACCATCATCTTCATAAGTGTGCTCTAGATGGTGCACTTGGAATTCTGGAGTGAAAAATGTGTTGGGATTAAGTCGTTGTGTGAAATTGTGCAGGGCACACAGTGCCACTGGTATACATGTTTGTATGTCCATTGAGTACTTGGGAGCTAATAAAAGAATCTGCCATTGTTGTTTGAGAATCCTGAAACAACCAACTATCCAATCAAGGACTAAAGGCATTCAATAGACTATGTGATATTGATGAGCAATGAGTGATATCTCTGATGTGGCACAATAACAATGGTTCAAATGACCAGAAGCCTTTTGATTTAGAAGGGAAACTAGGAGGACTATGAGTTGGGAAACAACAAGAAAAGAAGACTAAAGTACTCTATGCTAAGGTACTCTAGGTATTTATACTATAGGGAATTGTGCAAAGACCAAGCTGTGTACTACTGAGCTAACTATGCTATTGGCTTATCCTATATGGTAAGTATGCAAGACAGTGCTTACTGATAAGAGCTATAAATGCTATTGGATGATAAGAGATTTGTGAATCAAATGGAAAAGCATGTAAGATGCAAGTACAGACTATGCGTGCGATGAGGTAAACATGTGTTGTCAATGAGGCAAGTCATGTGATGCTATCTTGATAAGGTCATGTGATGCAATAAGAGCTAGAATCAATGCAAGGAAAAAGTGAAAAAGACACGATAAATTGGTAAATGTTACAAATCCCAAAAATCTGTTCAATTGCATTGTGAGGTTGGCATGGCAATGATTAAACAATTCTTTCTTGTCCTTTGGGCTGTGTTGTTGCATTCCATTATTATCATCTCAGGTCCCAGTGAAGACATCATTGTACCATAGATTTGCCTGATGCCATTCCTTTAGGTGATACCATACCCCCCAATATGGAACCAGAAGTGCATCTGATCCTCCAAAGCCAGCATCAGCCAGTAAATACTTCTCCTCCAGTATGTAAAAGTTATGGGTATGAGCATCATGCCACATTGTGGCATCTGTAGTGGCTCCATCCCAATCGGTTAATGTATATATAAATACCATATCAAAATTGTATGTGAATAGACAGTTTTGGAAAATGAATCCCTTGTGATTGCACATGTTTGTGTGCTCATCAAGTGGTGCAAATGCACGGATATCTGTGCCATCTATGACTCCTATGCAGTCAGAGAAGTGCTGAAAATGAGAATCACTGGTGATCTTGGTCAATATGGGAGTGTTGGCAAATGGTAGCATAATATGGAATGTATAGAATGGAGGTGATGCAAAGAATTTGAGTACCTGTTTGAAATACCTAGTATGATATGTTCAAAGTGTTTACATGTCTAAATGTGAGAGTCTCTCACCTTGAAATCGTATCTGGTGCATGTTGAAACCTTTCTCCAATATAGTAGGTACTGAGACCTGTCACACACGTGTGGAGAAGGATTGCCAGCTGTTGCTTGACTGAAATCCCATGGTGGAATCACTTAAAACCATTTTCAACTAGGACTTAAGTGAGTGAATCAAAGATATCATAGTTGACACCAAGCAATGTCCTGATTTGATCAGGGTGACCATTGAGAAGTTCAAGCATCCATCTTTTACCAGTCAGAATGGATGTGTGATATGAGACATGAATAGCAGGCAGTAGTAGTATATTAGGTGGGAAATGAGAATTGAGAGCAGGAGTGAAAGGTGGTTAATGAGAATTGAGAGCAGGAGTGAAAGGTGGTGTCAATGTTCAAGTTCACTCTATATGACTATCTGGGCTTGGAGGTCCATCTGGGCAATGCAAAGCTGTATGCTGATCAATTGAGTAAGCACTATCCCACCCAGCAGGTCAAGTGACCACACAGCCTCCTGGCAGATACAAGTGACATTGAGTAGAATTTTCACTTAGCTGATGTACAAACACTCAATGTTACACTTGTATTGATTCTAGCTCAAAAGCTTATCTTATTGCATCATGTGACCCAGCAGTCACATGACCTTATCTCTTATCCCAGCTGTGCATCTTATGGCACACACATTGCAGCCTCATGCTTTTCCATTTGACTCACAAATTCCTTATTGTCCAATAGTACTTATAGCTCTTATCAGAAGCAGTGCTTATCACATAGCCTCACTTACTTACTATATAAGATAGCCAATAGCATAGTTAGCTCAATAGTACACAGCTTAGTCTGTGTACGATTCCCCATAGTATAAATACCTAGAGTACATTAGCTTAGAGTACTTTAGTCTTGTTCTCCTGGAGTTTTCCCAAACTACCATCTTGCTTGACTACCCCTAGTGCTCTAAGTTCTCAAACACTAGACCCTTTGGTGGGTTTGGTTGTTTCACTCATCCTGGTTAGGGCCTAAAATCCCTACACATTCTGTTTCTCTGCTTTGCCTCCATCTTTTCGACAGGTCTTTCACCTCCTTCATTTCCTCTGCAGTTGATTTAACTCTTTCCTTTGCTTCTGGTGTCTCCATCTCCAATACATTTTATGTAATCTCATTGGATCCTTCATGCAGCCTTGTCCTCAGACATTGCTGGCTCACCTGCTACAATCCGTTGATTGACTTGGCTTCTAGCAGCATTACTTTCTGGACTCCTGCAGATGTGCCTCCAAGGTCAAAGACACCACCTTTTCCATCATCTTCTGACATCCCTTCTCCATCATCTTCCAACATCCCTTTCTAGGCCTTGGAATGCAAACCCCCAGATTCGCCTAAAGCACCAGGACTTCCAGCCCCCCACATCTCTTTTGTCAATGCAGTCATCTTTCACATGGCCTGCAAGATGGAGGGCTCAATCCAGTTCACTCACTCCCTCCAATCTACTGATGATATCTCCACTTACTCTGCTTTCTTCTCCAAGGAGCAGATTGACCTCTTTGGAGTCCCTCCAGAGTACCACAACTTTGCAGATGTCTTCAGCAAGCAGAAAGCTGATACTCTAGCTTCCTATCAGCCATATAACTTGAAGATTGAGTTGGAGGAAGGCATGACACCTCCTAAAGGAAAGATATACTCCATTTCTTCCACAGAACAACAAGCCCTCCATGTCTCAACATCAGCTTCATTTGCCATTCCTCCTCCCTCCATGCAGCTCCTGTGCTCTTTGTTTGGAAGAAGGATGGCTTCCTCCGCCTTTGTGTTGACTTCTGAGATTTAAACAAGATCACTTATAAAGACTGTTACCCTCTTCCCCATACCTCCAATCTCCTGGACACCTCCTCTGGAGCCAAGGTCTATACCAAAACCAACCTCTGGCATGCATACCACTTGGTCTGTGTTGCTAAGGAAGATGAATGGAAGACCTCCTTCCGAACACACTATGGTTCCTTTAAATGGCTCATCATGCTGTTCAGTCTAATTAATGCTCTGGCGGCATTCTAGCAGTTTGTTAATATGATCTTTGCAAACATGCTCAATGTCTGCATCATGGTCTATCTTGATGATATTCTAATCTACTTCCATGACATGGAGTTGCATTGCAAGAATGTTCTAAAGGTCCTCCAATGTCTCTGGGCTAATGGCCTCTATGCCAAGCCAGAGAAGTGCAAATTTCATGCTGACATGGTCAAGTATCTCAGATACGTTCTCTCCCTCTTCAGGCTCTCCATGGCTCCCAATAAAATTTGTACAATGTTAGATTGGCCAGAACCTTGGAAAGTAAAGGACATCCAGTCCTTCCTTGGTTTTGCCAACTTTTACCATCAATTCATACAAGAATATTCAATATTGTAGTCCTGCTCACTCACCTTACTCTTAAGGAAGTCCCTTGGGATTTCTCTGATGCCTGTCAAACCTTCTTCCAATTCCTCAAGGATGTCTTTACCTCAGCTCTGGTACTTGTTCACCTGGCTCTGGGTGTTCCTATTACTGTCAAAACTGATGCCTCTGACTACACTATTGCTAGTATCCTCTTCATCACTACTCCTTCCAATAATGAGTTCCACTCTGTCACATCTCCTCTCATCTCCACAGTTTGCATCTGTGACCCATGCTGAATAATTAACTCTGAGGAATTTCTACTATGGGACAACTGTATCTACATCCCTAAAGCCAACAATCTCCATCTCCATATCCTCTGGGCTTTCCACAACCACCCCACTGTAGGCCACTTCAGTCAGAACCATACATTAGATGTTACAATCACTATCCAAGCGGTAATGGACTTATCAATTTTTTTTTTTTTTTTTGCCTCTATTCCATACATCTCAACTCTATCGCTTCTATTCACACATGCATATTTAATCTCCCACATCTATGTTTCCATTTCACATTAAATCCACATTGCTACAGCATGCTGCCACCAATACATGCATTATGCATGTTCAGCTATGCATGGCTGTGCTACCACATCCTCATGTTTTCCAGTACCAAGGATACTTACTATATATAGAGTAGCACTGCATGGTCCATGCACACTTATACTTAGTATGTATATAAACCCCAATGCAGCACCAGAGGACAGCAGTCTTGTCCTCTTGGAGTTTTCCCCTCAGGCAACTCTAGTCTTCAGTTTTCTTCTTTCATCTTTTCCTCTGTGCAAGCAACCTAGCACTAGCTTCACTTAAGTGTGAGTTTGAGGGTTGTTTCACTAGGACAAGACTATTCTTACTTGCTACCTCGCTTGCGGACGGCAATTAACATAGACTGCCGAAGTACCAACAGGACGTTTCCTACTGCCCACCATATCCTCAAATTTCATTCACATCCTCCAGTACATTCAAGAGAATACAACAAATTCTATGGAGCTCAAGATATCTTTCTAGTGTCTGCTCCCTCATCTTATGTAGCATCGGTAGAAGGATTGTCGCTCATAGCCAACGGGCACATATTAGAGGTTCAGGAGTGGTTCAGGTTGACCCAAAAAGAAAATGGATCGTTAAATTTAGTTTACCCTCTGACACCAGTAGTAGAAGCAGTGGAGGCAGGGCCAGCACATTACAGACAAGCACAGGAGCCAGGAAGCCCCTCATCTCATGCCCTTTCAGACTATGAGGGTCTACAGGAGATGCTAGACATTCTCCCCACCCCATCGGTCAAAGAGTACAACCCAAATGAGTACGACCCTCCAGCACCCCAGCAGATTCCAGAGGCACTGCTGCAGTTATTTGTGCCAGAGAGAGTAGTCAATTGGCTCGTAGATGGGCTAGTGGACAGAGTCAGGAGAGAAAGGATCAGAGAAAGGGAACCAACCCTGTATCCAGTCTGCCAACCAAGACAACCAAGACAAAGGAAGGAGTGGCCAGCAGCCACCAGGATTAGAGAAAGAAGGACACATGATCTGTGGCCAGGAGAAGATGAACTACAGTTCACTCCATCGCTCAGACCAAGGGACAAGTGTTTCGGCATAAAAAGATGCCCTACTTTAGTATAACATCCCGCAGCACCTAGAATACGCCACTCATGAGTACCAAACCCTCCTCTTCCTATCTGATCAAATACAATGTCTTTGCAATTCAATCGCAGTGCCTATGAGAATGTTCTGCAGGCGAGTACTCTAGACTCCACAGTAACAAATGAACTATTAGCTCTGTTCAATTCTTCCTACAAGAAAGAAATGCCAATGCAGCACACCTCTTGTTATGCCAAGAAGAGATATAGAAGCTACAAGCACACATTAGTGCCACAGCAGCAACTGGTGGTGGAAGTAGTACGTCAGCAGGCACAAGCACACCTAAGATGAGCAAAGTATTCCAAGATCCTGGAAACTATAACAGCTCAAAGGAGAAGTTTGAAGAATGGTGGATTAAGATCAAGGCATGGATTGCCAAAAACATATTCCCACAAGGATCCCACAAAGTGGTGATCACAGTGCTTTCACACCTCAAAGAACAAAAGGCAGGCAGCTTTGCCTGCATGAGGATAGATCACCTATTAAACGGCAGTACATACATATGGTTAGAGTTGGAAGAAGAAGTTGAAGGACTCTTCTGCTCTGTTAATCAACAAGAATGGGCCAGGCAGAAGTTGCATGCCCTTAAGCAAACAGAGTCAATATCCATAGATGATTGGATCATTAACTTCCAATGATATGAACCTCAGACAGGCATGGATGCTACCCATTTGATAGAGTTAATCGAGAATAATGTACAACACTCGATAATTGACAAGATCATACTGGACAGGACTCGTCCCGACACAGTACATGCTTATCTCACAAAAACCGCCTGCAAGGACGGAAACACTAGTAGCGCTCACACAGGAACAGAACGTGGATGAGCATATATAGGTGAGACAGAAAGAGGGGAAAAAGAGATAGATGTACATCGGTGTATCATAGCCCTCTATATACTGTTCTGTGTATGCCAAACATGCTCTGGCTGTGGCATCGGCGGTGGGTAAAGGAATGTTGGATTGGGTGATATCAGGTAAGTAAGGCTTACACCCTCCCCACCTATGAACGAGAAGAAGACTCCCAGATATCCAAAGCCTCACAATCTTCAAGCTCCTTATGAGGCAACCATTCATCATCCTCCAGACCAAATCCATCTCAATGGACAAGGTATTGCCGACCTTGACCGACCCAGCACTCCTCAAGGATACGATCTATACAGTGTTCAAACCTACCATCTGATGTCAACACGGAATCCGGACGAGATGGTTGTCGATTAGGGAAAAGAGCTCTGTCATTTGCATGGTAACGATGCAGTTGGCTGACATGGAAGGTGGGAGATATCCGTGAGCTGGCAGGCAGCGCGAGGGTATATGTGGACGAGGAGTGGTCTGCTTTGACGACACGATAAGGCCGGTCAAAGCGAGGCATGAACTTGGCAGCATGCTTGCTGCCACTGGCAAGGTACTCCCAACAACGGTGCTTGGTGGAGAGCAACACAAGGTCGTCAACTTTGAACAAGGGGTCTGGTGAATGACGTCGATTTGCGGAGGCCGCCTGATGAGCCTTCGCCATCAGAAGGTTATTCCGAGCTTCCAGAACATCTGACTCCTGCCACGACAGGAAGGCGCGAGCGTTGAAATCATCCTGGTCCGAGTCGCTTTCAGCTATAGGTGGGACTACATGTGGCAAGCAACCCAGGTGAAGCTGGAAAGGAGAAAAACCAGTACTTGTATTAACGGAGCTCATCATATAAAATCGTACCTGAGGTAGAACATTAACCCAGCCTTTCTGATTGCGTTCAACAAGGAATCAGATGGCCTGATTGACTGTTTTGTTCATGCGTTCGCTTGCTTCGTCCATCTGAGGATGATACGAGCTCAACATCTTCAGTTGTACCCCTGTCAGTTTATGCAGGCTTTTCCAGAATCTCAATAAAAAGAGTTTGTCTCGATCCGAAATGACTTTGCGTGGCAGACCATTTTCGCAGTACCAGTGATCAAAGAAGAGTGTTGCAAACTGTGGCGCTGTGATGGTGTCTCGACAAGGCACAAGACGGATGTCTGAGCCCAACTGATCAGTCATGGAAATGATCATGTTGAAACCTTGGTCTTCCGGCAGTGGTCCAATGAAATTGATTGCGATGGAGTCCCCACGGCCATCTGGAACTGGTAACGGATGTAGAGGACCGGCAGGAGCACTTGTTGTAGACTTGTTATGCATGCACGCTGAGCAGCCAGGCAGGTATGACTGCAATAGATCATGTCGCATGTTAGGCCAGTAGAACGAGTTCCGAAGTGCGGCATAAGTCTTGTCTGCACCGAAATGACCCCCTGCATTGTGTGCAAGGTGAAAGAGGCGTTCACGGAGATCTGTCACCTGAGGAACGACAAGACGCTCCGAGATATACAACAAACCGTCATGCTCTGTGAGACCAGGAAGTGTACCGAGCAAACCAAACAGTTTCTGGCAGTATGGGTCCTCTGTATAACCATGCAATATTTCCAATATGAGTGAACGGTCATGCTGTACACGGCTGGTACCCATTGTGCGGTCGGAGCCCTGCAGGCATATATCAGTCAGTGAGGCTGCAATGTTATGAATGTCCGCAAGGTATACTGATTCCTCATCCGAGGGACCCTCCCGTCGACGTGACAAGGCATCTGCAGCAACATTATCTTCACCCTTAATATACTGGATATCCAAGTCGAAATGGGCCAGGTATTCAGCCCATCGTGCCTGGCGCCATGAGAGTTCGCATTGAGAACCAAAGTTCTGCAAGGTGCGGTGGTCAGTGTACACCACAATATGATTACCAAGCAATTTCAGCCGCCACTTCTTCAGCGCACGGATAATTGCAAGCAGTTCCTTTTTGTGGACCGGGTAGTTGAGCTCTGCTCCCTGCAATGGCGCTGAATCAAAGGCCACAGGACGTGCTGATTTCCAGTCAGGACCCCAAGATAGCACGGCACCTGTGCGAAAATCAGAAGCATCCATAGTTAAGAAAATCTGATTGTCACCAGGTAGGTCGTGATCAATGGTTGTAAGGCACACCGAGCTAGTCACGAGCTGTTTGATTCCATCAAACGCTGCCTGGTGATGGGAAGACCAAACAGGGAACTGCAATTCAGTGGTCTTGGTGGTCAAAGGGTTAAGAACGGAGGTGAACTTAGCAAGGTCAGGCAGGTGGTCCGCCAGGTAACGAACCAGTCCAAGGAAGGACCGAACTTTGCTCACCGAGCGTGGGCACCATCTTGGTGTCAACCAATAGTAATAGGGGTAGTTGGTGTACAGATTTTCTTGGGACCACACATATTCAATACTCCGTTGGATGGCCATGATGGTGAGAACCATTGAGGAGGACCAGTACAGGAACATGATCAATGGGCAAAAGGACGAAGGTCATGGAGGTTCTTCGCTTCAACAAGAAATAGGCACAAGGAAGCAATTAATTAGCTTCATACACGGCAGAAGCAGCTGAAGATCTAAAGATCCTAACACCATGGACATAGATGCCATTGGCCAAAGGCCCCCTACATCCAATGCACAAAAAAAGTGCTACAATTGTGGAGGTGGTCATTTCATAAAAGACTGCCCTAAACTCAAACTCAGATGTCCCGATTGTAAATGGCTCAGAGGAGGCCACAAGAAGGGATGTCATCAAGGAGGCCGCACGGCTAGAGGAGTCACAGAAGAAGGTGCCACCTCATAGAATGAGTCACCCTCAGAACAGGTTGTCTGAGGCATGTCCTATGATGAAATGAAGGCATACTTCTGGGATCTTAAAGACACCGAATATGTCATATGCACAGCCTTAGATAAGCCTATTCCAAAGAAGAAACCTATGGATGAACTAGTTCCAAAAGAGTTCCACAAATATCTAAAAGTATTCCATAAGAGATAATCAGAAAGAATGCTGATAAGAAAACCATGGGATCATGTCATAGTCATGAAAGACATGTTCGTGCCTAAGAAAGGACAAATTATTTTCCTATCTGTCAATGAACAGCAAGAAGTTTCCGCATTCATTGATGATCAAATGAAGAAGGACTACATCAGATCTTCCAAATCTCCACAAACATCACCTGTGTTCTTCATACCAAAGAAGGATGGACGAAAACAGATGGTACAGGATTACCATTACCTCAATGAACACACGATCAAAAACAATTACCCGTTACCCCTGATTTCATAGCTAGTTGATAAGCTAAAAGGGGCTAAGTTATTCACAAAGATGAATCTCTAATGGGAATACAATAATATATGCATCAAAGAAGGTGACAAATGGAAGGTGGCCTTTGTTTGCTTCTGAGGAGCATTCAAACCCCTTGTCATGTACTTCGGATTATGCAACTCCCCTGGAATGTTTCAAGCCATGATGAACGAAATCTTGCAGATATGGATGACTGTGTCATCGTCTACATTGATGATCTAATGATATTCACCAAAATGGACAATTGTGAAACACACAACAAGATTGTGCTAGAAGTATTACATCGTCTTGAAGAAAATGGTTTATTCATAAAACCAGAGAAGTGCACATTCCATGTCACAGAAGTAGAGTTTCTAGAAGGGCATTATTGTTGGAAAAGACGGCATAAAAATGAACGAAACAAAGGTCAAAGCCATTCTGGAATGGCCTACACCAAAGAATGTCCGAGGAGTTAGAAGCTTCTTAGGATTGGCAAACTTCTATCGAAGGTTTATCCAAGATTACACAAAGGTGGCCAGACCACTTAATGATCTGATGAAAAAGGAAACCCCTTTCAAATGGAAGCAGGAACAACAGGAGGTGTTTGACATGCTGAAACAGCATTTCACCTCAGCTCCTATCCTTGCCTTGCTCAATTCCGCTTAGAATGCGATGCTTCTGATTATGCAACAGGAGCAGTACTTTTCATACAGAAGGATGATAAATGGCATCCAGTCACCTATTCATCACACTCCATGTCTCCATAGGAACAGAATTACCCAATCGCAGACAGAGAAATACTGAGCATGATCCACTCCCTAGAAATATGGTGCCACTATTTAGAAGGCGCAAAGCATGAATTTGAAATTTGGAATGATCATGCAAATTTGCAATTCTATATGACTCATCAAGATCTCAACAGGAGACAAGCGTGTTGGGCGCAATACTTATCACACTTTAATTTCAAATGGATTCATAAGCCCAGAGCCACTATGGGAAAAGCAGATGCTCTCTCTAGATGAGAAGATCATACTGTCAGTCTTGAAGACAACAATAAAGGAGTATTAGTCATAACCCTGGAGAAAATTAGGGCACAACATCATGTTCTACTCTCTGATGAAGGGGATAATATAATACAAAAAATATTTGATGCCACATGCTGATTCAAGAAAGAAGACATCATCAGCTTATATAAAGATTGGAGAATATGTGAGGAACACAATGGAATCCTTTATGACACACTCCACAGGCTCTATGTGCCTGATTTCAAAGACTTATGCATGGAAGTTGTGTGTTTACACCATGATACCCCTATGGCCGGACACGCCAGTTCAGACAAGACACTCAAATTACTGCAGCACAGTTATTGGTGGCCAGGATTGGCTACATTTGTAAAAGATTATGTCGCTCAATACAATAGATGCCAATGATTCAAGGGAACTAATTAAGCCCCAGCTGGTTTGTTACAGCCACTTTCTATTTCTGATCATCCATGGAACACATATCCACTGATTTCACCATGGATCTACCCATTTCCCAAGGCTATGATTCTATTCTGGTAGTAGTTGACAGATTCTCCAAGGAAATTGAATTGATTCCCTGCATGAAAACCACCATGGCACTTGATACAGCTAAATTATATCTTGATCACGTTTGGAAGCATCACAGCCTTCCATCCACTATTGTCTCCGACAGAGGACCGCAATTTGCCAGTATGGTTATGGCAGACATATGCTGTTCTCTTGGAATTAAACCTAAACTATCCACCTCATTCCATCCACAGACTGATGGCCAGATGGAATGCATGAATTGTGAAGTACAGCAATTCCTTCACCTATTCACATCTGAAAAACAAGATCAATGGGTTGCTTGGCTTGCCATCGCCCAGTTTTCCATGAATTCCAAGAAAGCCACTGCAACAGGCAAGTCCCCTTTTGCAGTTATGCGGTTATATGTTTTTTGTATGGGAATTGAGTTACAAGACTCTGAGGCACCAGCTGCCCTGGACTTTACCAACCACATGGCTGACACATTGGAACAAGTTAAATCTAATTTGTCCATAGCTCAGGACCGCATGAAACATAATGCAGATCGCCATCATTCTGAAACTCTGCCCTATTCTATTGGAGATAAGGTATGGCTGTCCACATCAAACTTGTACTTAACGCCTGCATCTCAGAAGTTATCAGAGTTTGCCTGGTCAATCTACCTTTCAGCCTGGTCCAGTTCTAGTAACCAAGGAGCGTGATGACGAGTATGAGGTTGATTATCTGGTAGATTCCAGGTACAAGGGTCACCATCTGGAATTTCTGATGCATTGGAAGGGTTATGATGATATGGACAGGACGTGGGAGTCCACAGCTAATCTCATGCATGCTAAGGATGCTATCCATGACTTTCACAAGAATCACCCTTCTGCCCCTAGGGCATTGGCTATGTCTCCCACTGCCTTTTCTAATCTATTTTGGGATTACAAGAATCTCACCATGATGAATCCACACTGTCTCCCTTCTGATCGCCTGGAAGTCAATCTTTAGCCCAGGAGTGCATCTGGGTTAACAACACTCTTACTATATAAACCAGCGCATTCATCTTGGTTGAGCCATCACTCCCACTTCATTTCTATCACCTATGGCTTATGATCAACTCCCTCAACACCATATCTATTTTCTTTTCCTATAACTATGATTTCACTTTCTTCCAGCTTTGCTATTTATGGCTTCTCTTTACTTTCACTCCACATTGCTTGCAATATGTCACACCCTTGCCAGGTATTCTTTCCCAACAAACAACTCCTTTTGATGAAGGATACTGGGGTAGATTCCTGCACTTTCCCCTCTCCATCGATACCCATTCTCATGGACCATTCTCTACCACGATACCATCATCCTCATCATCACCATCAGACGATAGTTTCCCTCCTGATGCCTGGGCAGACAATGTTTTTCATCATGGGCCAGCACCCGCACCTTGGCATTTCCCAGCAAATCACATTCAGGAAGAAATAGGAGAAGAATGGGGCGATGTAGAGACTTCCACCTTGATAATGTAATCAATAACAATGACACAGAAACTGGCATTCCACCTCCAGTCAATGAAGACGTTTGGTGGATACCATTGGAACAATTGGACCCCAGTCTAATGCTAACGTACACAAGGATCCTTCATTGTTGCCATGAGATCACCTTCATCCAAGCATTCCCAGATGCTCAGAAGCACCACAAACCATTGCAGGTCAATATGGGAATGCTGGGTCTTCATGTAGAAGTCGTTCCAGATGTCCCAGATGATGTCAGCAGTCAGGATACTGATGACACACAACAGGAGTTCCAGGATCTGGAAGAGTTCTGATTAGATCAATCAGGATGTTTGATCTTAGGATGGGGGAAGTGTTATGATTGCTATCCAAGCGGTAATGGACTTATCAATTTCTTTTCTTTTCTTTGCCCCTAAACATCTCCACTCTATTCCTCCTATTCACACATGCATATTTAATCTCCCATATCTATGTTTCCATTTCACATTAAATCCGCATTGCTACAGCATGCTGACACTGACACATGCATCATGCATGTTTGGTTATGCATGGCTGTGCTGCCACATCCTCATGTTTCCCAGTACCAAGGATACTTACTATATATAGAGTAGCACTGCATGGTCCATGCACACTTGTACTTAGTATATAAACTCCAATGCAGCACCAGAGGACAGTAGTCTTGTCCTCTTGGAGTTTTTCCCTCAGGTAACTCTAGTCTTCAGTTTTCTTCTCTCATCTTTTTCTCTGTGCAAGCAACCTAGCACCAGCTTCACTTAAGTGTAAGTCTGAGGGTTGTTTCATTAGAGCTCATCCGACAAGAGTATACCTGGCCTGGCATCAGAACATACATCAAGGACTATGTTAGTTCTTGTATGATCTGTGCTAGAGCTAAGGCTCCTCGACATTGTCCTTATGGTCTCCTGAAGCAGCTTTTGGTCCCAAAAAAACCATGGAACTCCATTTCTATGGACTTTATTGAACAGCTTCCCCCTTCAGAAACATTTACAGCAATCCTCATGGTTGTCAATAGGTTGTCTAAACAGACAATCTTCATTCTGACTCACAATACTATTACCTCCACCAAGCTAGCTAAGTTGTTCCTAATCCACATCTTCTCCAAGCATGGAGTTCCATCCCACATCACCTCTGACAAGGGCTCCGAGTTTGTATCACACTTCTTCTGATTATTAGGTAAAGCTTTAGAGATGTGCCTGCACTTCACCTTCAGGTTTCACCCAGAGGGGGATGGTCAGATGGAACATGCTAATCAGACTCTCAAGCAATATCTCCAAATCTACTGCAACTACCAACAGGACAACTGGTCTGAGCTTCTTCCACTCGCAGAATTCGCTTACAACAACATGCAGTGCTACCACTGGCATTTCTCCATTTTTTGCCAACAAGGGCTATCATCCTAACTTCTCCATTCAACCCAACCTTGATCTAACTTCCTTCATAGCCAAGTCCTATATCATGGACTTAGATGAACTCCATGAGTTCCTTCAATCAGAGATGCTAGAAGCACAGAAATGCTACCAAGGACCAGTGGACAAGAAGTGTAGCCCTGCTCTGGACTTTCAAGTCAGCGATCAAGTTGATGTCAAAGCCAAATACCTTCATTCTACTAGACCCTCCAAAAAACTCTTCGAAAAATATCTAGAACTCTTTACAATTATTGCTAAGCCTGATTCCCATTCCTTTGCATTATGACTACCTTATGCCTTATGCTCTGTTCATCCCATTTTTCATGTCTCTCCATTAGAAAAATGTACCCCAAACTCCATTCTGAACTGAGTCCAGCCTCTGCCACCTCTGGTTGAAGTTGAGGGAGAACCAGAGTATGAGATCAAGGAGATTCTAGACTCCAAGATCAATCAGAGAAGGCGTCATTGCCAACTCCTGTACCTGGTATGCTGGCTTGGGTACAAAGGAACAGATGATGAGACCTCCTTGCGTTTAGCTATGGAGTTAGGAAATGCAATGAAGTTAGTTATGGACTTCCATTGGAAGTACCCAGACAAGCCCAGACCACTTCCCTCCTAGTGCCAGACTTACTCTGATGTACTTTCCATTCTGTTTTATCTCCTCTGTTTATGATTGGCAACTTCACATGTTTTATTATAATACAATATGCAAAGAAAAACACAAGAAAAGAAAGAAAATACTCTTTATTCCTCTTCCTCTCCTTCTCTGTCTTTCCTCCATTCCATCATCTAACTCCTCCACAGTCACTCCTATGTCTTTCCTTTCCACTTCTGTTTGCTCCATTTACACCCCTGTTTCCCTTCTACAATCCCTCCTGCTATCCTTCCTCACATTCATTGACCTGCATGAAATCAATTGTGCTGAGTCAGGACACAAATCCTTAGATTTCCAGCCTAATCGACAGTTGGAAAATTCTGATATTTCATTTACAAATAGTGTAACATTTGCCAATGCCAATTTACAGTGTCTTTTTCACTTTTCCTTACATTGATTCTAGCTCAATAGCTTATCTAATTGCATCACATGACTTGCCTCATTGTTAACACATGTTTACCTCATTGCATGCATAGTCTTTACATGCATCATACATGCTTTTCCATTTGACTGACAAATCTCTTATCATCCAATAGCATTTATCTTATTAGTAAGCACTGCCTTGTATATTTACCATAATAGTTAGCCAATAGCATAGATACCTCAGTAGTACACAGCCTGGTCTGTGCACAATTCCCTACAGTATAAATATCTAGAGTACTTTAGCATAGAGTACTTTAGTCTTGTTCTCCTGTAGTTTCCCCGCCATTCAATCAAAGGCTTCTGGCCATTAAATCATAGTCATTGCACTACATCAGAAACACTACTCATTGCTTGTCAACATCACATAGGTCATTGAATACCTTTAGTTCTTGATTGGATAGTTGGTTGTTTCAGGTAGTCTACTATACTAGCTACCTATTCTCCAAGTTTCATTTTCATATTTCAAACCCTTCAAGAGATATTCACAAATCTCCTCTGAAGTGGCTTACCCTAGTGTTTACTACACTCAGAATATGTACACTTTATTAGCCTCCTGTATATAGAAAAGCCCCTATGTAGATTATCTAATCATGTAGTGCATTGCTTCATCTGCACAGCTCTAGAGTCACATGTCCTTGCAGCATAGCATTGAATTTGTTTAGCTTAGATTAGACAATTATAAGGTTTTGAGATCTTCCAGGATATACACAGCCTTATACCTGTGCAGAGTTTCTGTCTCTTGTGCATAGCCTCAGAATTGGATGAGTAATCACCAAAACAAAATTATCAATCATTCTCTTGGCCATCCAATCAGAATATTGCACATTAGCATTGCACATAGCCCCAAAGCATCTGCACATGGAAACACAGCCACATGTAAATTAATATATAAGGAGTGGATTTTGTCACCAAAGAAGCAGCTCATTTTAGTGGAAAAGAGAGTTTTATATAAGCTTCTCTTTTAGAGTTCACCACTTGATCTAAGCTACAAGTAGCTAAGATTAGCATTTAGACTAGACTAAGTAGCACTACTACTACTAGCTAGTCACCTTAGGTAACTTGTACTAAGCAGAAAACAAGTGCCAACAGATTATATAAGCATTTCCTTAAGTGGGCATATCAATTGTCAATTGTAACCTAAGTAAATCTAGCCTAGGAATACTTGGAAAATTGCATTAGAAATCATCCTGCTAAGCTGTTGACAAACATTCACTCCAGTTGCCCAATAAGATAAGGTTATTGATAATCAATATTGTGTGTGAACTGAGTGACCCATATAGTATTATTCCCACACTTTACCCTCAGCACAGCTACAGTGGTTTCCCAGGAAACCTAGCTAACTTTTATTTAGGTATTTTACTACTGTTTTGTCTATATCAATTCCATTAGTAGGAATATTCTTGTGCTTTGTTTGGAGATAGTCCATGCCTTCATGTTATGCAGTCATCTATTGATTACTGATACCCCTCCCCAAAAATAATTGGAAAGAATTGTTTGCTCTCCTCGATTTCATTTGTCCCAAAATGTTTCTATGCCAACCTCAACACATTTCTTCACATGGACAATGCTGACACTGATGGTAAGGAGGAGGAGAGCAAGAAAGTTATAGAGGTGTTGCACAAAATATTGCGATCCTTCCTCCTGCACCATGTTAAGTCCAATGTCAAGAAGAATCTTCTTCCAGGTAAGCTGCAAGTTCCTTGCACCAAACCTTCTAACCATTGAGTTAGGATTGAGAGAAGGAGATTGATATATATGTTGGTTGTTACGATTCTCTCTTTTCTTCCTTGTCTTGTACCAATATCTGTCTCGTCTACTCTCTTCAGACCTACTTTTCTTTCTTCTATGATGACACATTCCTCATCCATGTTTATTCTGCTAGCGTCCCGACTGCATCTACCTACTTAAGTCATCATTCCTTCCATCCATTTCTATTCCTTTCTATGCCTACCCTAAACACTTATATATCCAACATATATAAGTTGTAGATACTACTCTGGCATTTTCCCACGCTTGAGCTCCTTTGTCTTCTCTGACTGCATACAATCTAGAGCTTTTGCTTCATTCCTTGCTGGTCCTAGTCCAGCTTCTTTGAACCCTTGAACCACTGGTCTTAAGCCCAGTTCCCTTGACCTTCAACCCTCTGCTCTATAAGTCCTCGTCGTACTTGAGACTCAATGCTCTTGTCTCTTGACTATTCAAAGGCTATGCTCATTCCTACCCAGATCAAGCGTAACAAAAGCTTAAGCGTGCCTTGCCAGCTACCACTGTTGTAAGCTGCCAAAATTTCTCAACCACCAAGAATCCCTCATTCCATCTGGGGACTTTCCTGACAACCGCCTCCCTCTGAATCCCCTGACGAAGAAATATCTGATTCCCCTGACGAAGAACCCTGGAACGGCTCTCCAGACCCTAATGTACCAATCTTATCTGACACTGAACAAGCAGCAGAATTAGATCTTTCCCATAATTTTCCTTGTCGCTCTCCATCTCCCATGTCCCCACTCCTCCATTCTCCACTCCTACAGCTCGACAACCTCCACCCTTTGGTACTCTTTCCCTTGGATGAACCCCTTCTAGCTCCCTACTTCCAATCAACCCAAGACCTTTCTCCCTGTCACCTATGTCCACTGTGAAACCCACTGAACTCCACCTTGGAACCCCTGAACCCTATGATGGATCCTATGAGAAAGCCAACCAATGGTTGAGCTCAGTTGTCACTTACCTCCTCGTTAATAAGGACATTTATAACACAGACAACAAGAAGGTCACTTTCGCCCTTTCTTACATGACCGAAGGTACCGCTGCTACTTAGGCAACCACCTTTAGACAAGCTGCTATTGCCAAACTCACCACTGGCACCACCATCTCCCTTGGGACCTATATGGACTTTATCACTAAGTTCACTGCCTCATTCAAACACACTGACATCAAAGGCAACTCCCTTGCCTGGCTCATGACCACTAAAATGGTCAAACAGAAGAACAGTAAATGGGAACCATCCTTAGATTCCTACATTGCCCAATTTTCCAACCATGCCACCATTATTGAAATCACTGATGACCAAGTCCTCATCAGATACTTTTACTCTGCTATCCCTGCCTGCTTGATGTGCCGAATCTTTTCTATGGATACTGTCCCGGACAAGATCACTGAATGGATCTCTAAAGCCCAGAAATTCCAAGCACAATTTGACTGTGCTGATGAAGTTGCTCGCTGAGAACAGAACACCCCTCTCCCATATATTGCTCCCTCCACCTCCTCCCAAAAGGAAAAAGACCCCAATGCCATGGATGTTGATGCTGTTCGCCTCTCAAAAATGACTCCCAAAGAACACCAACACTGCATCAAAGAAGGACGATGCTTCCACTGCCACAAAACCAGCCATAGATCCAATGCATGCCCTATGTTTTCCTCCACCGAATAAAAGGTTCAGGAGGTTGAAGAAGAACTCTCTCAACTCTAGGAGATTGAGGACAATGACAATGAAACCACCATTAGGAAGGTGTCATTCTCCTGCCCTTTGCAGGATTTTTGAAGAGGAGGTCTCAGTTGACGCGAGTCCCTCCTGCTACCATTGCTTCTGTACTAGTATTGAAATCCTCTAGATCTATGAGAATCTCCATTCAACTCATTGATCCTTCACATACTATGAAAGTTGTCGACACTGCTGCCTTGATCGATAGTGGCGCAGATATCAACTGCATTGACTGGCAGTTTGTTCGAAAACATAGACTCCCCACCATAAAACTCAATGTCCCCATCCACATATGAAACACTGACCAATCTGCCAACCAGAAAGGCAATATCTGATATACCTCCCTCCTCTTCATTAACATTGAAGGCATTGGCCACAAGGTTCTCTTCTACGTCATGAACTGTTAACGCGAAAATGCTATCCTTGGACTCCCTTGGCTTAAAGCCATAAACTCCTCCATTGACTGGTCAATCCAAACCCTCTCCATTCCCGAAACTTCTGATCAATCCTCTGACCTCTACCAAACTCATGTCACTGATCAAAAATGACATGATGGCTTCTTTTCTAAAGCCTCTTCTCAACCTCCATGCCACATCAATGTTGACTCTGTCTTCAATGAAAGGCTCTATGAATATCTCGGACAAGAAACTGAGATACAATACATGCACCAGGCACGACAAAACTATGCTATTCACCGCATCATCTGATGTGGATTCAGATACCTCCTGAACAACTCCCCAGTTATTGCTAAACTAACTACTGCTACAGAACTTGCCACTGCTGCTGAAAAAGCCAAACCCAAAGTTATCCTACCCCCTGAATATTCTGACTATGCCTCTGTCTTTTCCAATATGGATCATCTTCCCCCCTCTCATCCTTATGATCATGAAATCAATCTCAACAATTCCTTCTCTCTGAAAATTAGAAAGGTCTACCCTCTCTCTCCTGCTGAACAGAAGCCACGGAAGACTTTTTTGATGAGAACATTGCAGCTGGAAAGATTTGCCCCTTGAATTCCCCTCAAGCCTCTTCCTTCTTCTTCGTCAAAAAGAAGGATGGCAAACTACACCCTTGCCAAGATTATCAATATCTCAATGAGTATACAGTTCAGAACGCTTACCCTCTCCCACTTATTTCTAACCTTATCGACAAACTCAAAGATGCTAAGGTCTTCACCAAGTTTGACGTCCGATGGGGCTACAACAATGTTCATATCAAAGTTGGACACCAATGGAAGGCTGCCTTTATCACCCATAAAGGACTCTTCGAACCCCTCATAATGTTCTTCGGACTCACTAATTCCCCTGCCACATTCCAACACTTTATGAACAACTCCTTCAGAGACATGATTGCAGAAGGATGGCTCGTTATCTATATGGATGACCTCCTTATCTTCTCTCCCAATGAAGCCACCCATACCAAATGAACCAAATGAGTTCTCCAGCACATGCAAGAACTTGACCTTCACTTAAAACTGGAAAAGTGCCAATTTGCCACTAACACAGTGGAATACCTTGGAATGATCGTAGAACCAGGTCGTATCGCTATGGACCCCGTGAAGCTAGACGGTATTTCCAAATGGCCTGTTTCTTCTACTCTGAAGGAAGTCTGCTCCTTCCTCGGATTTGCCAACTTCTATTGATGTTTTATTCCAGATTATTCAACCATCGCTAGACCCCTTATTAATCTTACCAAAAAGAACCAACCTTGGAAATGGTCAGATGAATGCGACCACTGCTTCTCCCATCTCAAAGAACTCTTCCTCACTGAACCTGTTCTTCGACTCCCTGATCATTCCAAACCCTTTGCCATTGCCACAGATGCCTCGAAATATGCCACTGGCGCCATCCTCCTTCAGACTGACACCAACAGAGATTGGCACCCCTGCTTCTACCTCTCACAGTCATTCTCTCCAGCAAAACACATCTATGACATCTATGACCGTGAACTTCTCCCCATTATCCACACTCTTAAGGCATGGTGCTACTATCTCCATGGCGCCTCTTTCCCTATCCAGGTCTTCACTGACCATAAGAATCTTACCTGTTTTAGGCAACCTAAAGACCTTAATTGTCACCAAGCCCATTGGCTTCTGGACCTTGCTGATTTCAATCTCAAAATGATTTATGTACCTGGTGCTCTTCTTTCTGGGTCTGATGCCCTCTCATGCCAGTGTGATATGCTCCCCTCTGGATCCGATGACAATCAAGGAACTACCCTACTTCCCCCATCCATGTTTGTTCAATTAATCAACTCCACCCTGGCACACCACATCACTTTCCACTCCACCTCTGACCCCTTGGTTCTTCAAGCCCTGCAATCACTTGATGGCACTATCCCTCCTGCCTTCCGCTCTCATCTCTCAGACTGGCAATACTCTGAAGGCATTCTCACTTACAAAGGGCGAGTCTATGTTCCACCTGATGAATCTCTCCACTGCTCTATCCTAGAGCATTGCCATGACCATGAAACCGCTGGCCACCCAGGATTTCTAAGGACCTGACAAATCTTCTCTGCCAAATTCTAGTGGCCTGGCCTTGCCCAATTTGTCCGTAAATACGTGGAAGGCTGCTCCACATGCCAACAGAACAAGTCAAACACTTATCCCACCATACCGCCACTCACTCCCATTAAATCCTCCTCTACATGCCCCTTTCAGCAGGTTTACTGCGATCTCATTACTGATCTCCCAATTTCCTCCTCTTTTGATTCCCTTTTTTTGTCGTGGTGGACCATGGACTTACTAAGGGGGTAATTCTTTGTCCCACAAAGAAGAGCATCACTGCAGAAGGAGTTACAATCCTCTTTTTTCACAAAGTCTACCTCCACTTCGGCCTCTATGACAAGATCATCTCTGACTGAGGTCCACAGTTTGCCTCTTCCTTCACTCAAGAATTAGGATGACTCCTGAACTATGAGATCTCCCTCTCCACTGCATATCACCCACAATCTGACAGAGAAACTGAACGTGTCAACCAAGAAGTTGAAACTTATCTCCACATCTTCTGTGGAAGCAATCCTATCTCATGGACTGACAAAATCTCTCACACTGAATTCACCCACAATCACTGCCTCCATTCCATTACCAGTAAATCCCCGTTCTATCTCATGATGGGATACGAACCCCGTGCACTCCCTTCGGTGATTGCCGAAACCTCCCTTCTGGCCATAGAAACCTGTCTCAAGGATCTCTCTGCTGCCCAAGATGAAGCCCTGGCCTCCCATGAACTCGCTAGACAAGTCATGGCCTCTAGGAACAATTAAGGCTTCGTCCCATTCTCCCTTGGAGATAAAGTCTGGTTAGAAGCCAGAAACCTTTGACGCTCTGTTATCAACCCTAAGTTCACCCCCAAACAAGAAGGACCCTTCGCTATTACCAAAGTCTTATCTCCCATCACTTATCAACTCTGCTTACCGAAAGCCTGGGACAAGAAGATCCACCCGGTCTTCCATGCCTCCCTCTTATCTCCTTATCACAAAAACCCTATCCATGGAAAGAACTTCCCTGTGCCACCACCTGACCTTAAGAAAGGCAAAGAAGAATATGAAGTGGAAAGGATCTTATGCCACTGCGGAACTCCTGAAAACTGAATGTTCCTGATCCGATGGAAAGGGTGCTCAGCCAGAGAAGACTCCTGGCTCCTGGAATGGAACTTGAAACATTCAGAGTCCGTTCTCAAAGATTATAAAAAGCTTCACCCTTCTGTTTTCCAACTCTAACCCTCTTCATCTTTATCCACTATGTCATTCCAACAACTCTCCATCTTGTCTGAATCTTCCATCACCGCCTCTACTACATTGTCCCCCTCTTCCACTATAGCTGAACCAGAATGGGGTTCTAACCTTGTTCCCATCCCCAATGTCCGTTTCACCACTTACAATCCTGTCGACATTCCGGGAACCACTACCATCCCCAAACCTATTACTTTGCCTACACCTATCGCTGCTTCTGTTCCTTCCTCCCCTATAGCCTTCCATTGTATCCACTTCTCCTCTCCCCTAGTAACCAGTCCAAGACCTGTCCTCGCCATTGAAATTCCTATCTTTGCCAATGCCATCAAAGAAGGAACTCCTTCTCTTTGTTACATTAACAGCATCTCCCGTTACATTTGCAACACCGGCATGGCCTTGTCCATTGATGCCCATCTTGATATGAACTCTGCCTTCCTCGCCCTATACAAAGCCTTCCAGCAAACCCAATGTCTCTCCCTTGTCACCAATGACATCACCACCTTCTCCACTGATCACTTAGATCGAAACTGGGTAAACTCCACGCAGCAGAACATCTTACGTGAACTCCACCAAGTCATGTACCAGATGGACTTTGGGGAATTTCTTCAGGATATAGACCGATACACTGTTGAACTCGCCGCCTCCAGGATTGCCAATACTGGGGTCTATCTGTTACAGCGCACTGTGAACAAGTCGTCATTGTCCTCCTCTTACCATTCTGTGCAACCTCCATCTACTCCATCAGCTTCCTCCTCTGCTCTCTCTCCTCAAGAGTTAAATGCTGTAGTCAAGGCTGAGCGAACTTATAATTACCAGAGTAGATCATTCTATGGTGCCCTTCATGCCACTTCTCACTCTGAAGAAGGGGAGAAGAAGTGCAAGGATCACGCAGCCACTGCCGCCAAATCATCCTCTGCCTCGTTCACCTTTGCAAACCTCCTCCAGGAGCCTGTGGTATTCAGTCTGGCCTCCACCAGCTTCTCTCAGCCCGCTCAAAACCCCCACACTCTTGCGCATACTACAGGCGCCGCCTTCTACAGCCCCCCTGCCATCCCTCAGGCCCAAGAGGCCATCTCCCTTGCTTGACATATTGGGAAGACCCCCACCGCTCAGGTTATTCACAACCTTGAGCCCATCGCCAACCGTTGTCGCCACACCCATGTGCGGCAACATTCTGCATTCAATGAGAATGGTGCCTTCAGCACTAGAACCATCCCTCCCAACCATGCCGGCCCCTCCATGCCCTCTCTCATGGAGCGCATGGAGACTTCAAGAATTGTCAAGATTTTCTCCAATTCAGAGGATGACAATACTGTCAGCCTTGGTGAGGAGATGGAGGTGGATGACTACATTGTGCAGTTCTTCAATGACAGCACCCAGTGGCAAGTCCCTCTCTTCCTTTGTCTGTCTCTAGCAGGCACTGATGTGCAGATTTTTTCGCCTCAGATTGTATATAGTTTGCACACGCCTGTAGTAGATAGTGACAATGCTCTACTGCCTCTCCTTTCTCCATGTGTAACTGCTGTAAAAAGCAAACAACAACTAAGAGTAAAAGAAAGGAAAGAGAATATGACGACCACCTTCTTCATGACATGTGGCTCCTTGACTCAGGAGCTTCATCACACTACACCAATGATCTAAATGATCTGATAGAATATTCTGCATTGACGCAACCTACCTACTTTCAGACAGCTAATGGTCGTGTGCCCATAAAAGGCAAAGGAACAGTGATTATTTACTTTCAAGGTAGACTTGTACAGTTATCACCGGTCATTTACATGCCCTCATGCAAAGTAAAGCTCATCTCAATGGGTACCTTACTTACCAATGCCTGTATGATGCTCCAGACCACCCCTGGTCATATCAACATATTTGATAAATGCACTAAGCAAATGGTACTGAGTTTCCACTCCCATGGTGACACTATGTACTGGATGCGTGCACCCACAGTTCATCCTCAAGCTGACTTATTGTCTATGGCCTCTGTGGACTATGAACTTCTCCACTGCCATTTAGGCCACCCATCGTGTGATGTGCTCCACACTGCAAAAAAGCACATAAAGGACTTTCTGGAAGTTGATATTCCATCCACTACCCCTATATGCTCTGGTTGTAAGCTTGGTAAACAACCAAACCATACTTTTCCTCATAGCAAGAAGCACGCAAGTGCTCCCTTTGAGTTAATCCATTCTGATTTAAAATCCTATAAAATCGTATCATATCACAAGTACAAGTATGCCGTCGTCTTTTATGATGACTACACCTCTATGGCTTGGATGGTCCTAATTAAAACTAAGGATCAAACACTCAAAGCAACTAAGCAATTCCACGCCTATGTGCATACTCAGTTCAATGCTGTAATAAAACTCTGGCGCTCTGATGCAGAAGGAGAATACACCTCCAAAGCTTTCACTGAGTATATGTGCGACAATGGCATACATATACAACAATCCACCCCCTATGCCCACCAGCAGAATGGATGTGCAGAACGCCTAATCTGTACTATTATGGATAAGGCACAACCCATGCGACTACAGGCTTGCCTGCCCAATTCCTATTGGGAGTTTGCAGTACTACATGCACTTCATGTGTATAATCACACCCCTTCAGCTTGGCTCCAATGGAAGACGCCATCTGAGATGCTCACAGGCAAAAAGCCTACTTTTTCGCATCTTCAGGATTTTAGTTGTGGTGCATATGTCCACTTACCAGTTGAGACTCGCAAAGGCAAATTACAGCCTAAGTCACAATTGATGATCTACCTGGGCGTATCCGCTGGTAGTGACTCAAATTATTAAGCAAGCCGGACTAGCTTGGTGGCACGAACTTGACAAATCCATGAAAGAACTGGGCTTCATGTGTTTTAAAACAGATACTGGCCTATTTATCTATTGCAAGGGCAAAGAGCTCATCCTAGCGATCATCTATGTAGACAATGCCATCTTCTGTGGCCCCAACAAACCTTTCGTAGAGAAGGTTAAGGCTGCATTTATGAAGAAATGGGACTGTTGCGACTTAGGAGAAACACATGAATTCCTAAGAATGAACATATGTCGAGACAGTCAAACAATTAAAATAGACCAATGAGAATACCTTGACAAAGTCATTGAGCAATGCCGTATGACTAATGCAAAAATTGCCAACACCCCTCTCCCTCAGAGTTACTACCCAGAGAAGAATGATCTCCCTGTCCAACCAGAACTTCAGACATGATTCCAATAGATTATCAGATCATTGCTGTATCTTATGATTGGCACAAGACCTGACATATTGTATGCAGTTACCCAACTCGCCCAAATGTCTGCAAAGCTCTGTACATCTGCTGGTACCTTCTTGGTACCTGAGACTATTCTCTCATATATAGCGGAAAAACTGGCAAAGGCAAAATCGCCTGCACCAATTCTGATTGGGGACAAGACAAAGTCACATCTCACTTGCAAACAGGTTTCTATCTGAAATTCATGGATGGTGTGTTTTTGTGGAATTCACAAAAAACCACAGCTCCATCTTCTACAGAAGCTGAGCACATGGCCTTAAGTGACTGCATGTGCCAGGCTATTTGGATTCATCAAATGATGGAAGAACTTGGCTATCGCCTTGGCTCCATCCCCATTTGTGGTGACAATCAAGGTTCACTCTTTATTGCACAAAACCCAGTTACCGAAAAACATTCCAAACATATCCAGATCTGTTACCACTTCATATGTGATGCTGTGATGCTATGGAAGCAGGTTGAGCTATTCTTCATCCTTGGAACTGACAATCCTGCAGATATGTTCACTAAGGACCTTGGACATGTCAAGTTCAAGGAGTTTCGCTCCTAGCTTGGTTTGAAATTCAACTCACCATCTTAGACTGTGCAGACATTTATATTTTACTTCATATTCCTCACTTTTATATCTACATATTTACCATATACTAGATGAGGGGGAGTGTTGAAAGGACACGTACTTATAGTCACATGACCTTATATTAGGTAAGCATTACAAAGCATATATAAGACTCTGCTGAGTCTGAATATAATATATCTCTCTTGACCAGCAACCACTATCATCTCTGAGAACCTCCCAGCCTCCAAGGTAAGTACCCTAGAGTAGATTCCTAGGTAGTCTGTGCAGCAACGCTGGCTACCAGCTATTGCAACACTCCTTTCAAAGTTCACAAGCCAGATGATACAGAGATTCCAGTTTGAATGCATTCTGGACTTTCTTTCTCCCTTCCAGGTTCATTCTTTCCAGGTGGCCTCCTCAATGGTCTTGGTGGCAGCCTGAACAATGTTTTGGATCCTGTGGCATAACCCATTCTTCCTCCCTCATTGATCCATGTGTATATTCCATCTAGTTCCACATGTGATAACTTATTGGGCATTGGTTGCTTCAATTCATTAAGTATTCCACCTGCATCTCCAGCTTAATCATCGTCCACTTGGTCCTTCTCTGCACCACCCTGCAATGGCATTTGGATGTGGTCCTCAGCTGCCTTACTTCATCAAATCCATCCAACCACTTCTCCAAGCTGTCCAGTCTGTCAACAAGTGCAACTCCATCATTATTGTCCTGTAATGGTATACTAGATGTGGTATTTGGTTGTGTTACTTTGTCCAACTCATCTTGTCTTCAACTAGTTCTTCACAGCCAGTGAGTTCAGGAAGTGCAACTCCAATGACCTTCTGCAATGGTTTTCTAGATGTGGTACTGGACTGTGTTACTTCATCCAACTTGTCTCTAACTAGCCCTTAAAAGCCAGCTAGTCTATCAGTGAGTGCTGCTCCAACAACCTCCTGCCATGGCATTTTAGACACAGCACTTGGCTGTGCAATTTCATCCAACCCATCTCCAACTGACTCTTCATGGCCAGCTAGTCTGTCAGCAAGCACTACTCTGCCCTACATGCAATGGTTTGGTGAATGGTATCCTCAGTTGTTCTCCTCCAACTTCAATCAACCTACCCATGTCGTCCATGTCGTTAAATGCATGAGCTTGATGCCCACTTCCACTACTACAGAGTGTGTAGGACATTATACTACATTCCATTTTACTAATTTCATTTCCAAGATTAATCCAGCTGACATGCTACTTTGAAGCCAGAAACCCTAATTTTCAATAGCTCTATTCACTCTCACCTCAGATTGTTGCAATGGCTCTCAATATTGATGGTATGTTCTTGAGTGCACTACTTAACAGGATGACTTAATCCCACAACAGCCAGCAAAGTATGTTCAGAGAAAGAAGGAGCAAGGGCAAAGATGGTAAGAAGGAGAAGACGGCTAAGGTGCACATTAGTGTATGCTGATGGTGATGAAAACATGTCTAGATGATTGGAGTGTGTGATGATGGAGACGACGGTGAGTAGCCCAGCAGAGGATGGGAGTGTTGGATCAGCCCAAAGTAATGGCAAGGGGAAACAAACCAAGTGTAACGCTCGCCCATAAAGAAGACCCTAATGCCGACACTACTTGAACTTTTGGTACACTTCACTTTCCTAATCATTGCTAATCTATTACAGAAATATCGAACATACAACAACCATTGTCTAAACCCTAATCACGTGACCTTAGTCACATGATCTTATCTCTTATCTCAGCTATGCACCTCATGGCAACCACATTGCATTCTTATCATCGCCTCATGCTTTTCCTCTTGACTCACTTTCCCTTATCAGCCAATAGCAATAACCGCTCTTATCTAAAGCCTATAGCATAAGTCTCTCTTATCTCTCTTATCGCCTTATGGTACCCAGTGACCACACTATTTACTACTTATAGTTAGTCATAGCCTCTAGCATAGCTTGGTCTGTGCACGGTCTCTCATAGTATATATAGTCGCACTTATAGTAGTACAGACCTTAGTCTTATTCACTTGAGTCTTACTCTCACTTGAGTATTCCCCTTCACTTGAAGTCCCTTCTAGGGCACAATCCTACATTGTTATCCATCTCTGTTGTCTAGGATCACATATCCTACGAGCTTGATATCAAGTTCCTTCATAAGGTACAGTTGGAATAAGATATCATTACATTGAAGACCAAGGGTCGTTACACCAAGTGCATGTCATGTCATTTGTTATTGTGTATGTGCATCGAGCTGAGGGTGTGATTGGTAGACAATGGAGGATGTCAGGTTCAGGTGACAAGAACAAGGACGAAGAGGATGATGATGCACCTGAGGGCAAGGCACAAATTGCAATCATGACTGGCATGTTCTTGTTCCTTCTTCTCCAACACTGCTACCTCAGTCCTAAACAGCCCTCAATATGGCTGCTCCATCATGATGACATCATCACAAACCTCCCCATGTTTTTTGTGTTGTTGTATTCATCTCCATGGAATATTATTGGTGCTCTCTGACACTTAGCTCTTGCAGGAAGTTTTACCAAGTCAGGCATTGACATGGAAATCTCCTTGTTCTTTGCAAGTGAATTGGCTGGTGGTGCCCATGCTGCTCTCTTCCTTGGTCATCCATTCCAAGTTGGCAACACCAGCAGATACTGCATACAACCTATGTGTCATTGTCAAATTTAACTTATTACATACTGCCTTCCCATGTCAGCTATGCTTGCAACTTCCTCATTCTCACACAGCTGTCAATCAATACTCCTGGATCAAAAGCATTTGTTTTCTCCTTTGCACCCTTCATCTACCCTTCCTAGCATATGATTCTGGAGTGGACTTGCCTGGCCACCTCAAAGCTCATACCTCCACTGCAATATACTAATCCGCCAACCATGAACATTACAACTGTATTTGACTGCCAAGCTATCTCATTTATCATCACTCATGTATCTGTTGTAATCTTATTTCATTGTTCTTTTTTTAGCCCATCCTTTATAAAGGATGCAAGGATCTCATTATGTCAGCGAAACTCCCATGCATGCCTCCTGGTGTGATTTATCTTCAAAATAGGTTGTCCGAAGAAATTTGGCATTCCTCTGTATCATATGTCAGATGTGACTGTATACTAGCAAGAGTATGAATTACCAGAATGATGGATCATCTGCACATGTCAGGACTAAAGGGTAATCAAGGATGACTGCTCTTTGCATTCAGTAAGTTCTTCAGCCTCTCAGAGAAAACATGTGTTTGCAGAAGCTGGGCCACTCTTGTTGCAAATGGTACATTTTATGAGCTATAGCATATTGCCTTGGCCAACAATCTTTGGAATAGAGATTCTAATGTTAGAGCAACCAAACATTCATCCATCTGATGCTGCTGGTTATCCATGACTTGGAAGTATCTAGACATTTCCAAGTCTCACATCCCAATCAGTATGTTTTAGTGCCTTGCTAATCATAATGACTCTAAGTCCCTTGCTTGTCAGCATCCACATTGCAATAAACAAGGCTGCTCTGATTTTCTAGACCCATTCCATAGGGTTGTTGGCCCGACTAGTTTATACCAGAGGATGCCCCTTCTCAATTCAACTAGACCTACTCCACCTTCCTTCTCATTATGCACTCGTATCTTATAGACAGGTGATGAATCAGAAGATGTTCTTTTCTTTACTGACATTGGTGACCAGGTGTGAGTGCAATGGTTGTCCTTTGTCTACCTGGATAACAATCCCAACCACCCATGGGATCAGTCTTCTTGAAAGAGGGATCACCCTTGAGCATACTCCTCCTCCTCCCTCTAGGCAGACAACTCCACCATTACCCCCAACTCTGTGTCCTCCAACTCCCCATCTGACTGCAAACCACTCCCTATTCCACTTCCACTGACTCCAGCTACTCACCCACCTTCCCAAGAGGGAAGTACTAGCGCTGCTGGAGAAACTAGCAGCAATACTTGCCCTGGAGCTCTTACCTCTCTTTCCACAGACCACCCCAAAGTCCTCACCTTCCTTGCCACCATCCCTCTCCTTGGATGGGGAACCCCCACTCCTAAACCCTTCATTCATCCAGCCTGTGAGCACCCCACCACTCTGACACCTGCCCCTCATTCTCATAAACTTCCTCAGTGTGGCAGCAAGGTTTCATTCAGACTACCCTTATTCACAGCATGAGCTGTGGGCCAAGGTGCTAAGGGAAATTGAGGAAAACAGAGACAGTCAATTCCATTCCCCACCTCTGGTTGCTATAACAAGGACTTTGCATCATCACTCTCACTGGTGATCGGCACCTCATCCAACTCCATAGATGCTGATTGCTTCCCTACCCCTACTCCTTCCAGTCGTCCCTCCATGGTTTGCTGCTTCACCTGCAATGAACATGGCCACCTTCACATCCACTGCATCCACTACAAATGCCCACTCTGCCATACCACCACTCCTGGCCATATCCAGGCTGGCTTTCTTCCATGCTGTCACTATCTCCTTTGTGGAGAAATGGGACACTCTGACAAGTTTTGCCCTACTTGTTACAATCCCCTAGATGACTACAACCTGATGGACTATGAAGTCAATGAGGAAGATGAGGGAGATTAAGGGTCTTGCAGGTGCTTTGACCATAGAAAGGGGGTAATGTTATGGTTTACAGAGGGGATACTCAATTTCTTTACATCTTTTCATTCACTCACCACACAGACTCATTCTCTCACCATATGCAGTTGTATTCATAGCAGAGTCATTCTCTACACTATCAGATATGTTTCTTGATCTCATTCCTTTTATGTCTCACATGGTGCCCTGCTATACCATATATAGACTTCTCTTCCTGATCTACTGCAGTTGCCTTATTCAGACTTCATCACCTGTGACATAGCCTTTATTTGATGTTGCACATCAATGACTTGTCCTAACTCTGTATACTATGCATTGAGTCATACTTAGACAGAAATGGAATCCCTTTAGGTTCCTGCTCCTTTATTTTCTTTCTTATATCTTGCATGGACTAGGGGCCTACCATATATATAATCTCATACTTTCTTGCCTGTATTTTCCCTAAGCTAGTTCTATGCAATATCAGCATCAGTTTCTAGTGACCTTCAAGTCTAGTGAGCCTCTTCAGATACCTAGATAGAAGAGACCCATCAAATCTTTGCATCGTCTTGAAGATAGGCCTTAGTCCTTCAGAGCTTCTCATATACTCATTACCCTTCACTTCATCAGGCTATACTTCTTCGCCCCATATTGCAGCACACTACATCAACACTACACTGTGCATTACATCCTCTGCTCTGCAGTAATAGGACCATGACAGTCAATACCTCTGACTTCCTTTCATCCTGTCTCTGCTACATCCTCAGATAATTCCTTAGCAGTACTGCCTAGAATGACTCCATTACATGCAAGCATCATCTCTGAGACTATGGGTATCGCCAACCTATTTACTGGCTTTCCATGACTCTGTTCTGAGTCTCTCTCACCCACCAGTTCTAGACCTTCTCCACTTGAGGTCCTCTCTTAACTCTAAAATCACCTCCATATCCCCCACTGGTTTCTCATCACTCCATTCTGGATCACCCTGCACTTTCATGCAATCAATGGAACTCCTTCACCAGCTCTGGATCTCACTCCATTAGGTCCTTCATCATTCCTCTGGTCCTCCTTTCTTGCATCCACCTCTGTTCTTCTTTGTCACCTCCACTTTGACTCCGGATGCTCCATTGCTCCTTGCTGTCATTTTTATACCTAGTCCCTGTTATGGTCTACAGAGGGGGTACACTTTTTCCTTTTGCTTTTTGTTCACTTGTCTCTATAGACTCATTCTCTTACTGTATGTGGTTGTATTTTTAGCAGAGTTGTCCTCTGCATTACCAGATACATTTCTCAATCTCAATCTCTTTATGTCTCACACGACACTCTGTGATACTGTAATGCTCGCCCTGATAGCGGTCCCAAATGCCGACACTACTTGAAATTTTACTACACTTCACTCTCCTAATCATTGCTAATCTATTACAGAAACACCAAACATATCTCTACAACATTGTCCAACAGCAAACACATGACCTTAGTCACATGATCTTATCTCTTATCTTGGCTATGCACCTCATGGTTTACACATTGCATTCTTATCATCGCCTCATGCTTTTCCTCTTGACTCACTTTCCCTTATCAGCCAATTGCAATAACCGCTCTTATCTAGAGCCTATAGCATAAGTCTCTCTCATTGCCTCATGGTACCCAGTGGACATACTTTTAACTACTTATGGTCAGTATAGCCTCTAGCATAGCTTGGTCTGTGCATGGTCTCTCATAGTATATATAGTTGTACTTATAGTAGTACAGACCTTAGTTTTATTCACTTTGTTCTTTCCCCTATTATTCCTCTTACTTGAGTATTCCCCTTCATTGATATAGATCCTCTGTTGCCTCTAGGATATCACATCCTACTATTGGTTAGACTCACAATGTCACAAGTTCCTTTGTAAAGTCATAGTGGAACAAGGGTCATTACAGATACCATATTTAGACTTCTCTTCCTGATCTGCTGCAGTTGCCTTATTCAGACTTCACCACCTGTGGCATAGCCTTTATTTGATGCTGCACATCTTTCAACTCATTTTGATTCATTACTACATATGTACAAACTTATTTCCTTTACTCTACTCCAGAGTTGTCTCTCTGGCACCCTTGCTTCTGCATCTGTATCCACCTCTATCTTCTCCCCTCTTTTTCGAAATTGACCACTACAGTCAACCTCTGATGGAGGTTGTCCATCTGCTCCAGGACCATCTCCCTCATCTTCTTCTGCCCACTCTGTCCTCTGATTCATTCATCTTCAACCCCAAATCCTCCTCCTGGTATACCTCCATGGTCTTTAACTCGATGAGGTGAATCAGAAGCTGGTTCTGGCAGGCCAGAAGCTCACTGTGAGCTTGTATCTTGGAGTGGATGCCCTGGACAGCCTTGACAAGCTGTGGCCCCAGCCTAGACCACAACCCACTCTTTTCTTTACCACTGCTCTCCAAGACCTCCTCCAAAGTCTTCAATGGACCTGTGTCACTCTCCACTCTCCTCCATCGCTTCTCAACTCCAGGTCACTCACACTTAACCTTTACATCTCTGCACTCCACACACAACATTAACTTCCCGGGGCCCTCTTTGCATTTGAGGCCCTAGTGCTCACATTGGTTACAGGCAGGCAAGGCCTTGTCCTTGCCTTTGCCCTTGGTGCTCTGTTGCACCCGGATATCCTTAGCCTACAATTCCATCTTATTTCCAAGTCTTTATTGTACTTTGAGTTGACACTTGTTTCCCTCTTTGTTCAACAAGGTCTACGCTTGTCCCTACCTGGGCCAAGCATAACAAGAATCATAAATTAAGGTCTAGCCTTTCCCTTATCTTGCTTATTAATGGTCTAGACTCTTATCTCTGATATGACATGATTACTAACTATTAGTATGACTGGCCAATGGCTTACTCATCATGTCTTGGCATTTGTCATATATGCTGACACATAATTCCACATTGTTTTATATAGTTCTATGGTACAACTTTCTATTTACCATACATAGTAGAGAAGTACACAGGTACAAACATATCCTACATGTATGTATATACATAAGACAGGTCTGTAATACTACCTGTCCCAATAACCAAACATCTCTGTTCACTCCTCTGAGTAGATGGGAAATAAGTCCAATAATGATATATAAGTCCTGCACTGATGTCCTCACCCCCCTCCATTCTCTTGGTACTCTGTCCACTCTATATGTTGTTACCAGCCAGTAACAGACCTAGTTGTCATCTTCTTACATCTCTGACCTGAACTTCTGTCTACAGACCCTCCAGACCAGATTTCTATATTGGGCATAATTTGACAGCAAGTGTGGGCTGTGACTCACAGGTTATGTGGTTAGTGTTAGAAGGGGGGGCCTCCCAATTGAAGTGAGGGAGGGGGTCAAAGCCCCTTTTAGGCCCCCCACATAAATACAACTTGTAGATAATGCCTAAATCAGGCTTTAGGGTGCCTGACCCACAGAGGAGTGGATCCTCTTTAGCCAATCCAATAACAGTCAGTGGTAGCTCACCACTTCTCTTCATGATTATTCTGGCCCCTGGAAATATACCATGTACAACTATGTAACTAGTTTGAGGGAATAATAACCATCTCTACATACTTACATGACCTTTATCCAATGTCATATTTATTATATTGTCCTCAGTCTACATTGCTCAGTATTATATATAATAGTGATTAGTATATGTGACACATGTCACAACATCACATTCTGCAATCACTGCTCTACTGAAACAAGCTCATAGTACCTCCTTACTTTGTTCTTCAGTGTGTTTTCATTAGCTGCATTGCCTTCATCACTAGTTTTTCCTGCCTTTTGTTGTTCCTATAAGCTAGTGTCCAGGACCTCCAACCTTGACTGCATACCATTCCAGAAATGACCAGGTTTGCTTGTGCACCATCAGCCTTTCTACTCACACTATCCTTTTACTCAACCACCATTTTATCCCCCACTACTACTTTCAGACTGCCTTCACCCCACTATATTATCCACATGACAATGCTAAGGATAATCTATTGGGGATATTTTGCTAGGGTGTGAACTCTATGGTAGAATATCTGCACTTTTTAACTCCACTGTACAAAAATTGTGCTAGCTGGCTGCAGTTGTTGTGCTACCACTCTGTTTCATCTATAGTTGTAGTACTGTAGTGAATAAAACTATCTACCAATAATGTATTTGTGTAGTTAAAGTGTCAGAATAGTGCCAGGCTTGTGCAAAAGTATCAATCAACATCAATGCAATGTAAAGCAGACCTCTAACATTTAACACATACTTTGTGGTCACCAGTTCATGGATACAGGAGTGCTTACCAGCCATGTGAGAGGTCAAGACTGTACTCCTTGGCTCTATGCAGATGAATAGTGCACATCATGGAATTCAATTGGGGCAGGCCCTGGTTATGGTCATCTAGTTGCTTGGCATTGCACACAAGGACACTAGCAACTGACTCAACCATTTATACAACAAATTTGGCATGTTACCTATGATAATGCCAGTAACATGGACATGATGGCAAGTAAATTTGCCAAACAAATTGAGGGTGCAACAGGGAAACCCTGGAATGTGGAAAAAGAGACAAGTCCAGTATTGTCAGATTCTGTCCCATTCTAGGATTCTTATGCTGACATACTTGTCAAGTTGACTGGCCCATATAATCAATCTAGCTATACAAGCACTACTTCATACATACAGTCATTCCAAGCAATTCTACCCCAAGTGGCCTGATGAAGATTTGATTGCATGGCTCTCAGCAGAATGGAGTAGGATGATGTGGTCCATTTGCATTAAAGTGTGTGCCCCATCAATATTTTATTCAACCTTACTCAAAAGTGATCATCATTATCTGCCAAACACAAAGAATTGTTTCAGATAATCCTATAACAAGAGAAGCCCAATCATCCACCATGAGAACATCCATGGCAACTCATCCTCAACATGCCAATCCAATGGTCATTAACCTACCTGATGCTTGACCAAGTGGAAACACTCAAGGACATATGCAACTTCACTTGTTGTATTATGTCCATTAACCTATTTCTTTTACATAGGATGTTGATATCTTTGTGCACAAAATAGCTGGTGCTGAGAAGGATTGTACAAAACTGCAAAGCTTCAGGACCTCCAACTGATGGATGACAAATGGACCTGTGTGACCACGTTACTTAGCCTACTGGTAAAGTCCAAGTATGTCTAATAGTTATTCTCCTCCAACTATGGCCCTGGTATTCATTTTACACTCCCAGCCATTGAATCATTACATAAGGCTTTTTGTCTAGCACTTAAGGCTGGGATCTAGAAGATAGCAAGCTACTATGAGAAGACTGCAGATTCCAATGCATATATTATGGGAATGTGTATATTGCTATGATACTGATAAGGTACCTACTGACTTACACATTATAGTGCTTGACCCTATCCAAAAGGCATACCATATACCAAAGTATTGGTGTATGAGAATGCAATGAAACATGCTGAAGCACTTGTACATGGTCTTTGTTATCATAAGGTTAACTAATGCCATTGCTCACCAGTGATTCTCTGTAGTACAGTACAAGAAGCAATACATAGAACTTGATAGTACTATCATTACAAAGGCTAGCATGCCTATTAAAAACACAGTAGCATACAGTAAGGTCAAGCAATTGTTATGCAAGCTGTCCAACAATAAGAACAAGGATCACAATGAGAACATAGTACCAGCAACCTCTTTGATGTACAGGGATTCTCAAGAAATGTCTCTTGATCCCTTACCACCACCTTCCTCCTGTGGAAAAGTTCCTCCCAAGCCCAAATACTCCTGCTCACCCTCCTCCCCCTGTGAGATCTGTCTCTTGGGAATTGGTAGGGCCTTTTACCACTTCCCTAATGGCTCCTTCAAGGCTCCCTGCCATTCCTGGCTACATTCTGAAAGCCTTTACAGTAAGCTCTTTTCAATGGTCTTGGACCATATATAGTGGCCCTTAGAAGGGCAAGGTCTTTACTATCTCCACTATCTCCATCTCATGCCCCTTTGGAGCAAGCAAGGCCCTCCATTGAGTGGTTGCCCTTTTCCATGCATTTAAGCTGTACCTCTCTGCCTAGGTGCTGGATTCTGAGACAGGGTGTGTTCTTCCTGGATATGTCCATTTCTACCAGAATAATATACTAGTGCACTTCCATGCCCAGATGGCTCTCACCAAACTGCCTCCCAAAGTCACAGCCCAAACCAAGCCAGCATCAAGTTTCTTCTCCCCCCAAGCCCGTCCTATTAACCCTCCATCCAACCATGAGAACTTTGCTACTGCTGTGGAGGTTTCAGAACTCCACTGGAAACTGAAGGAGCTCCATGCCCTTATCTCCTCACTCTGCAATCAACTGGCATCCTCTGCCCCCAGCTCTCCAGCTGCTGTCACAACCATAGTCCCAGTCTTGCCCTCTTCTGCTCCCCCATCCCCTATCTCTAGTGTCTTAACTGCTGTAAGTCAGACTGCCCCCCCCTCCATGCCATGGCTCCAATGGATTATGAAACAACCTCACTGCCCTTTCTGGATTAAAAGCTTCCTTGACTCTGGCATGCCTGCCATCCTCCATCAGTCTGTGCCTGACAATGTCTACCAGGTCATCACAGTGTCATCCAGGGTAGACCCTCCCCCTTTACATTGGTTTTGACTTCAACAGCAACCTTATCTTTGCATGCAACTCCCCCCCCAGATTTAGTCAACATCTCTTTCCATCTCATAGGTAACCTGTAGTGGACCACATCCAATGTCACACCTGTGCTGGAACCCCTTCCTTAGCTTCTAGTTCCATAATTGTGGCACTGGTGTTTCTACTTATCCCTCCACCCACTTATACACACCTCTGGGCCTTATCCATCTTGTTTTCCTTCTTTTCTTATTTGAGCCATGTTTTCCTGCTACTTCATGGACCACCTGTTTCCCTGATGTCCTCTTCTCACATTCAGAACTCTATTTGAAACAACCAACTATCCAATCAAGGACTAAAGGCATTCAATAGGCTATGCAATGTTGACAAGCAATGAGTGATGTTTCCTATGCAATGACTATGGTCAATGGCTTCTAGCCTTTGATTTGAAAGAGGGGAAACTATCAGGAGAACAAGACTAAGGTACTCTATACTAAAGTACTCTAGGTATGTATACTATGAGAAATTGTGCATAGAGAAAGCTGTGTACTACTGAGCTATCTATGCTATTGGCTATCTTTTATGGTAAGTGTGTGAGGCAGTGCTTACTGATAAGAGCAATTAATGCTATTGGATGATAAGAGATTTGTGAGTCAAATGGAAAAGCATGTAAGATGCATATAAAGGCTATGCATGCAATGAGATAAACATATGTTGGCAATGAGGCAAGTTGTAATGACCCTTGGTCTTCTATGTAACAATACCTTATCCCAACTGTACCTTATGAAGGAACTTGATATTGAGCTCGTAGGATATGTGATCCTAGACAACAGAGGTGGATAACAATATAGGATTGTGGTGCCCTATGAGGGACTTCAAGAGGAAACTAGAAGAGGAATAACAAGAGGAATAACAAGAGGAATATCCAAGTGAATAAGACTAAGGTCTGTACTACTATAAGTACGACTATATATACTAAGAGAGACCGTGCACAGACCAAGCTATGCTAGAGGCTATACTGACCATAAGTAGTTAATAGTGTGGTCACTGGGTACC